>VWZP01002147.1:204094-336180 GCA_013396995.1 Dicaeum eximium | reverse complement strand
AAAAAAAAAAAAAGTTTTGCAAAAATGTTTTATCATCCCTGTGTATTTTAACTGTTTTCAATGTGAATTTGATGTTATGGTTCTTCATGACATTTGGGTGGTATGTAGGCATCTACCTCAAGGCAGTGGAGAAAGACACATTTACAGTGACTCCTTAATGGAAGGCCACAACCTGTTTGCACTGCTTGTCTCATAGATGGGGCTTGCTTAAATAACATTTCTCTTAGGATCCAGGCTAATTTTCCCCAAGGAAGGAATGATCTTTTCCCAAATTGATACTTTTTTTTTTTTCTGTAGCAAACTTTTAGGTTTTGGACATGATGTTTGGAAGTGAAACTTTAAACCAGGCAGATGTAATCCTCCCAGGAAGAGACTGCAAAAATCAACAGTGAAGCAGTTTCAAAAAAGTGAGCAGCTAGTAAAATTGACCATTGCCTCTGTTTATTTAGGTAATTGAGCTTGACACCATGGTGTGTCTGACAAGCTGGTTTGTGTTTTTTATTCCATTAAATACAGATACGACACTCATAGCTGTCACTGCCCATTGGAGAATGTTTGTTTCAGTTTAGACATTGAAAACCATGTAAATGTGGATAGATCACGAGGGGCAGCAGTGTAAGAAAACTACCCAGCAGAACTGTATCTCTTTCTCTGGACAGCTGTTGCAGTTTATTCTGTTTAAGTTAGAATCAGGAATAAAAACCATAAAAAAATATTAATGGATTCTGTTAAAAGGCAATAGCAGCTGTCTGTTCAATTCTGAAATCAGTGTTGTTACTCCTTTTTTTAATTAAATGATTGTTCTGTGGGATGCTTGGCCATTATTAGCAGGCTTTATTGTAAACTGAAAATATGTTTGAAAGATTGAAAGAGAGGATGAAAACTCTGATAAATCTATAAATACCCTGGTATTTATGCAATTGAGATAAATTGTATATAAAATGAACACAGAATTTCTGTTTTAAACATATCAGTACCATTAAGTGCCTTGTAACAATATTGTAATTGTAGTCATGCCAAGCTTTTTGATCAAAACTTCCCAGAAATGTGATGTCTATATGGAGCCAAAAGCTCTAATGAGCTCTCAAGTAAAATTTGATTTAGTTAAGTGTAGGCACCACCCAGACTTAGAAAGGAGCCTTTGCTAATACAGATAATTTGTTCCTCTTGGGAAGCTCCCATATTCAGGTAATTCTGAGCCTGATAGCCATATGAAAGAAACAGCTACAACTATTAGAGTAGTTTCAAAGAACATCAAGGCTTTTCCACATGCTAACCATCTTCTCAGTAGCATCTTTGAGCGCAAATCAATACATGATCCCATCATTAGAACTGGATGGAGAAGCCTAGCAAGAGATTTACATCTGATTTTTTTTTAGACCCTTTTTTTTTTTAATGTGAAGTTTGCTGAAGGAAAAGGAAGTTTGGTGTTTCAGCTAACTTTATAACAGTGAATTCTGGGGTATGAGCCTGACAGGCTGGTGGCTGGCTGGGGCCAGTGCAAGGAGCCGTGTCTTGTGCTGGTTCCAGGCTGAGAGCACCTGGGCCTTCCATGCCAAGGCAGTAGGGCCTGGTACCCTGCTCTAACATCTGTGCTGAGGATGGGAATGGACTTTCTTGGGTCTTTTCAATGCCCAGCCGTCATATTCAATCTTCTGAATGCCTGTATAATATGAAGAATGCTTTAAAAAAAATTCCAGTGATTTCCTAGTTCAGAGGAGATTAGTGATCCAATTTATTCCTTCCAGCTCTAGGCAGCATACATACAAATATTTTGTTCAAAATGAGATCCTGGCCCCTATTCCTGGATTCCTATTTAGACAACAAAATTACAGATGGAATTCTCCAAGTCATCACCTCCCAGTTGGCCTTGCTGGCACTTTCTTGATTCCAAATTTTTTTTAAATCAGACTACATATTTAAGTGCTTAAGTGCTTAGACATGGATTTTAGTCTTAAATTTAGGCAACTTTTTTTTTCTTTTTTTTTTTTTTAATTTTATTTTGTGTCCTTCATTTGCCAGACTCCTAAGTGGAAGCAGAACAGATAGTTGTCTGAATCACCCTGGCTCTGTGTTTGTAAGCAGTTGAAGAGTAACTTTTCATAGACGGCCAACTGCATCTAAAGTAGAGAAATAAAGCAATGAAAGTGATTGCTAACTAATCCTGTAAGATCAATATTTTAAACAAAATTAATTCAAAAAAGGCTACAGATAAGGTAAGTTGTAGGAGTTAGTGAGGTTAGAGGTCTGCTTGAAATATGGAAGGTGTAGCAACGTCTGTGCACTGTTGGGTTCTGGAGAAGCTCTGGTCCTTTGTTTTCATGTCTCCACGTCCATTCCCACCGTCTCTCGCCTGTTGCCTCCCACCAGTCACATCTTTTGTGATGGCCCTTTGGGCCACCTCTCTTCCTGTCCATGGGCCACCTCTCTTCCTGTCCATGTGCTGTGGCCAACTGTGACACATAAGAGGATGGAGGGATGACATCTGGGTGGTATGTCTGTTGTTTTGTCCTGTTTCCTTTTCAGTGGTGGGTGAGACCTGAGAGTGTGTTCTTTGGCAGCAAACAAGAAATACCAGGAGACTGCCATATATTGGCAGTGTTCACTTACCTCTGGTCATTTTGGGTATATGAGCCAGAGGAATCAAAAGTGTCAGAAGGATGTCTGTCTGCTGTTGCAACCCCAGTGGTCAGAAGAAATCTGTGGGACCAGCGTTTCAGTGCCCCATGGCAGTAGGAGGAAGGTGAGCACAAACACCCTGGATGAAGAAGACTAAATAAATGGGAAGTTATAGTACTGAGGACTGGCTAGCATGCAAGAACTTCATTTTACAAAAAAATTGAGGTTTGACTGCTGCCGTTTTTCCATAAGAGAAAAAGAGAAAAAGCCAACAGAAACCTTTCCACCACTAAAAAAGCCATACCCACAAGGTTTACTCCACACTGGATTACCAATAATCTAATGACTGAGTCATTTCCCTGTGTGGTAGGAGGTGAGGGTTTATATTGTCTACCTGATTACAAGAGGCTTTGAACTTGTGTTTCTTGTATTCCCAGCAAGTGACCTATCCATCATGTGTGGAGTCAAGTCTCTGGCCCAGAGATGGTTGGAAAAAAGGGAGAATTCAGTTTGAGACAGCTTCTCTTGGCAGCTTGAAAAGACAAACTTTGCCTTCCTTTCATGGTGAACCTCATGTATCAGCAAACTACTGAAAGGTTAACTGAGCTTGAATAAAGTAAATTATCTTTCAGACATACAGATGCATCTTCAAACTTTAAGATTAACTTAGCACATTTCTTGGCTCAGACCTCAAGTGACATAACTAGTGCTGGCAAGGAAGGTGCAGGCCATTGCAAAGACATCTTAAAACATAACTTCATTTTTCTTACTTGCTTAAGTATGGTGGGTTTTTATTTTTTATAGGATTTTAGCAGGGTTATGTAGATAAATTTCCTTTTTATGCTGATCTTTCTATAAAAGACACCTGCAAATGCTGTTCTTTGTTAAATTAATAATGTCTTTTCTCTCAAGTCATTCAGTCTGTGGGGCTACTCCTTTTTCCCTTCCCTAGGTATTTTAAAATATCTTTGATGAAATCTATATGCAGAAAATAGGTAACTTCACTGGAAATTATCTTTGATTAGTTATTTTTTCCTTGTGCAGTGGGAGTTACTCAACCTCTTTTAATGACAAAAATCTTGTGAGTAATGGTATAGTTCTGTAACCAGCTTGAAGCAACCTCCCACTTCCTTAGTTTTGTTACTGACTTGGCTTTGCAACATGGTTAAATTCAGTAATTTAGGGTTTTTCTCCTTCAGATTTCTCAAATGTAAAATACAATCAATGAAATCTTTTGCTCCCCCCAAAAAATCACTGCTCATCAGTTTTATCCTGCTTAACTTAATAAATGTTGTATTACTAGTTGGCTGATCAACAAGCTAAATCTGTCTGGGGACAGAAGTAATTTCTCACAGGTAACAAGAAATTTATGTCATGTGGGTCATTCCAGTCAGTGTTTCAAGTGACAGGAGAGTGTAGGGTAAATTTGGCAGAATTCATGTACATTTTATACTGGCTCCAGATGTTTTAAGCATTCTATGCCTTCATTTTTAAAAATGGTCTTTTAATAGTTGAGGTGGCTATTAGTTTTTCTGCTCAAACTGAACTTCAATATGAGTAGTTGAGGGATATAAATTAGCATGTCTTATAACCTAAAAGTTTTATTAATTATCCATGGTTTATTTTCTATAGTTGTCAAGACCTTTTGATCCTGTAGTCTTCATTGACTATATAAAAGATAATCTGCCATTTAGATTAACAAGAGAAATATATTTGAAATATGTTGCATGCAGAATTTTTATATGATCAAGTGCAAAATGATAGATCACACAGTAAAGGGATGTAGAATAAAATATGAAAAGGTCTTGAAGAAAAAAAAGAGAAGTAGTTCTGAATGTTAGTGGGGTCACAGCTAATCCTGAAATTAATTTTTCTGTATACTGAGAGTTTCATCAGCTCTGATTTAACTCAGCAGGAGTTTTTATTTTGATCTGAATGTGAACTTGATGTTGTGAGTTTTAGGTCAAATATTATATTCCATTAAAATACTAATTTATATTTTGTAAATAATTTTTAAACCATTTTCATTTATAATCATAGGTTTCTCTATATTGAAGGTGCTGCATTGCCAAATACCTTGTAATGAATGGGACACATGACAAGTCAAGTGTTTAAAGTACATGATAAAATAAGGAACTGATCAAAAATTTTCTCTTATTTTTAAACCATTTTTCCATCACAAGTCTGAAAAGTAAATGACTGATTTTTTCTTTTTTATTGTCATTAGGCAGCTCTGGTAAAATTTATGTTAAGAGGTTTTGGCCTGTTTATGTGTGCTGAAATTTGCCAAAATTGGTAATGTGATATTCCATCTTTAGCAAGCCTATAGAGCAATAAATAATGACACATGACTGTATGTGAGTGTTGTTAGTTAATTTTTTTGTGGTGTTCATGAAATGCAACAATCTTCCAACCCAAACTCTGCAGCATTAGGCAGCAAGTTGTACTCTGAACTAAACCAGATGCTGATCAGCTCTGTTCCTATTATCGACTTGGGGCAGAGATGGTAACCAGACCTTATTTGCAATGTTAACATTTGGAACAGATTAACAGCAGTTAGGCTGAAATGAGAAACCTCCACTTCACTGAAAAGGTTCAAAACATGTAATGCTGTAAAAATCAGGATGTCTGTAGTATGTTAGATAGGAATAAATAAGTTAACTGTAAGCCACACTTTCTCCTTCGCAGGACGTGTTGTTTCCAGTTTACGAGTGGCTCTTTAAAGGACATGTTTATGAGCTATAGTCAGGCTTAAGTCCTGATAAACCATCTACCTGATGAGGTAAAGTACATCCAAACTTGCTGTGCCTGTTCATTGTGAGAGAGCCCTCCCCAGAGCCAGGCTGTACAGAAGATTTTTGTCTGGGGGACAAATCCCACGTGCATTCATGAAGTGCAGACTCAGGATACTTTTGGCTGCCAGCCTTCTGCTACATTCAAACCCACTGGGGAAGGTGCCCCAGAGGTCCTGTCAGAGTACATGGAACACGTGGTGGCCCAGACATAGCACGCTGGGCTAGGGATGTTTCTCTGTGCCTGCTTGTGGTATCTCAGGGGATTCACCGGGACCTGGAGTGGTTCAACAGGAATGTAGCACAGGCCTAATGCTTTTTAGGCTGAAACTGGGCTAAGCTTCACCACCTCTTTGTGAATATTGTATAGATATTGCTGCAATCATCAGCTTCTATGATGCATTATTTCTGGTGTTGTATTACCTTCATCCTCTTTTCCTGTGCTTTTTTACTGGGAATATTGCTTTAGCAGGAATTGAACAGCAAGCTTCAATTATAAGGAGAGTATTTCTGCAAAAGTCAGTCAGAGATGTTGCTGGGTTCTCATTGTGTCACCTGCTGCATGGTTTTTCCATGTGCCTGGTTTGAAAACATAGTGTTCAGGTTTGCAGAGAGCAAAAGCTTTTTGAACACTCACATGCAGTACAGATGTTGAGAGAGATGAAGCAAGGACATTAGCTACCCTAGTAATCTGGTCAGATTGTTCATATAGCAGCCAGGTCAGCCAAGGAAACCTCCAACCACAGCTGCAGACACGGAGCGGCGCTGGGAAAAGGATCAGCAGCAAAGTGCTTCGTTCACGAGTGGACAAGTCTCTATGGGTGGTGCTGAGCACTTGCTGGTAAGCTAAATGGAAAATCAAACCTGATCTGCTCTAATTACCTTGGGTAAACTATTGCATGGATTTCAGTTCAGTTCCTGTTGGCTTGGATGGGTTTTGGTTAAGCGCACGGTGTGGCTGGAGGTACCTGCTGGAGCAGTTGCTGTGCTTGGCTGTGACTTGTGTAACTTTCTACAGGTAAAGTCACAATCCCTCTTGCAGGAAGTAGCAACAGCCATTGCTATCTTTTGGGAAAGAGCGAATTTGTGATGACAGGGACTCTGCCCTGTACTGCTCTGGCCAGGTGACCAGCAAGGAGGGACATGCTTGGCCTTCTCCTTTGTGGGATGGGGAGAGGAGCCAAGGTGGAGCAACTGCAGCACCGGGATAAGCACTGCAAGGAAGGACCTGGAAAAGACCAAGACATAGAACCATTTACTCCATGCAAGCTGGTTAGAGATATGGCCTAAAACATGTCTTACCATGGGCAGTAGGTGGGGGGATCCTGGAAGCATGGGACAAGTGCCTGCCTGACGCTGTTTCCATGTGTGGTGGGTACATGCTGGTGTACACTTAGACCAACGCTGCCCAGGGCTTTGCTCCTGGCATTCAGTTACAAAAATAACTTAGCTTGTGTCCACCCACCATGGATGTGAGGCAAGTTCCAGTGAATGAGGAGGTTCAGATAGCCTTGGACCTATGCTGCAGAGGTGTGCTGGTTTTCCCTCCAGTAGTCCACAGCTGCATCACATAGCTCCTGAGTGAATCCACTTATAGGTCACCCAGAGATGTGGGTGTAGGTAAACTTCCAGAATTTATTATACAAAGTATGTTTGCCTTTTTCTTGACCTTCTAGTTATTTGAGCCTTATGAAAATTGATCAAGCTGTTATTGAAGTACAGGTCAGTGTGAAGGCATCACTGGCCATGGTGTTACTTAGAAGCTTGTCTGAATTTTGGTTTGCAGCTAGACCTCTTCTTTTAAATCAGAAAGAATAGTTTCAGATGCAGAAGAAGAGCTGAGTGTACTTTGCAAGTAATAGTATTTTCCATGTAAAAGTGAAAAAGTAGTGAAATGCTAAGCTGCTAGTATTTTAAAGAATGTCTTCTTTGAGGTGGTGTATACCTGGGGAGCACAAAGGAGGGATTAATTTTCCCCCTCAAGTTAGCAGCTAAGGTTGCCAAAGAAGCTTGGAGGGAAGTACTTTACAGCACTGGCACTGCAGAAACGGGCAGGTGGGTAGCTCTGAAGCATGGTGGATGTTGCTATCTCTGCTTAAAGACTCTGATCTGGGGCTGAGTTTAGGGCATCCAGCATAGGCATATCGAGCATAGGCATATAGTGCAAGGTTGTGAAGCAGGAGTAAAATGCCAGCAAATAACTGCAGCATGTCAGTACACGCTGCTGCACAGCTGTGGTGTTAACATCTGCCACCCTGAAATAGCTGCAAAACAGCTTATAGAGTGGAAGCATGGCTTCAAGCAAGGCAGAGTTTGAGAAGAAAACTTAGAAGTGACGCTGTTGCACAGAAAGTTTTGTGTGCCCATTCTTTCATATTTTCAGTCCTTCCCCTCTCTGCATTTTTTCATCTCTCAGACAGATGGTGGTTCTAAGGGGGCTCTGCTCAGCTGTCATTTCAGCATCTACAGGACCAGCAACCAGGTCTCATTTCTAAAAGTAAAGTTTTGCTCATCCTTAACCTTGGTCACTTGAAATATTTTGCTAGGCACTGGCATATTTGCCTGGGCAACCTTCTGCTCTGAAGACAAAATCATGCTATTTCTGGCTCTTGCACTCTAACTTCTCTCTGCTTTACCTTTGCAATGAGCATTCCTATTGTAAAGAGCTCCTTAGCCCTTTAAGCCCTTTTTAATATAAACTATTGCTTTTAAAGGTCTGTTTTGCCTGTTGTAAGAAATCTGACATATTGGAATTAGTGACAGAATTTTAAATATGGAGGTGATATGCTGTAAAGTCTCAGTTGCAGTTTGCATTAGATTTAGATTTAAAATGAGCAAAAATGTAATTGAAGGATAAAAATTGGCAATACTCATAGCCTAGGAATTATATTTCAGACTCTGGAAGGAAAATGGTTTGGCTTTTTTTTTTTTTTTTCACTTTCAGGAACACTATTATTTTCTTACTTAATGGTTTCAGATGCTGTTAAATGAAAAAAATATTTCTGGAGTAAGTGAATTTTGCAGGTGCTTTGTCCTGGGGTGTCTCTTGGAGTTTTACAGTATGACTCTTTGTGAAAGCAACAGGTCACAACCCTTCATTAAAGTGGCTTCCAGCCAGGCAGGAGTGGCAGCTGAAGTTGCTGGTGTTGCAGCCACCCTGAGGGAGTGGGACCAACCTGCCCAGCCCAGTGTTTCACCATGTTGGAGGGTGGCAGGAGACAGCACTCAGACATCCCTTTGGAAAAAATGTGTTGTGTTGCATACAAAGAAGAAAAAAAGGATTCAGATCTTATAGGCCCAAGGGCTAATAATGGCTTGGCATGCTGAACATATGTGGCCCAATCTTATTGAAGTATTGACTGGACTTAGTTACTTACTTCCACAAATGGAACCTTCCTGGGTACCCAAACTACTGGGAGGCTCCTTAGCAGGNAAATATATATATATATATAACAATTCTTACTGTCTCAGGCATGCATTTGGGTTAGCTATGACCTTCATGATAAAGAAAAAGCACATTTTTTGTGGGGATCCTTAGAGGAAATCCTTGTGTTTTCCTTTCCCTACAACTGAAGAAGTAGAGCCCTCTGTGTGTACCACAATGCCCTACCTCTCGCTCCTCAGGAGCCCAGTCCCATGCTGTGCTCACACCTCCAGTCACAGGAGCAAAGTGGCTGAAACACTGCAATTTGGGGGAGTGTGAGCTCATCCATCAAAGACCAGCATCACTCTTACAGTCACTCCAAAGCAGCCAGCATCCCCATCCTGGCACAGACAAGGCAAATTTGATCTTTAGGCATTTCAGCTGCTTCTACTAAAAAACAAACCCAACCAACCGTGCGGTCGTGAGGTCTGAGGCTTCAGCACATTGAACTGAGAGGTGGAAGTTATCTTGGAAAGCTGAGGTTTAGGATATCCCTTACAGCCTCATATGTCTTGTAGCCACTCCCAGGAACAAACAGCTCTCCTTGAGGAATGGTAAAAATTACCTAAATATGTAACTTATTTTAAAGACAGCCTATGACTTTAGATATATGATTGCTTTCCTGCCTTTTACTTGTTTCACTAAAGATCAATTACATTTTTTTCTGCCCAAATCGTCTTTATTTTCCAACAAAAATTTGCATGTCAAATGATAGAAAAATGTTTTTGGTGGTTTTGTGCCATTTAGTTTTTCTTAAAAAGAAAAATCCTGACTTGTACTCAAACATGTTAATTCTTTAATTTCTTAGATGCATCTCTTTGGTTCCCTCCACCTCTTTTTAAATGGAGAAACCTTTTTAGGCTTCTGCCAAGTCAGATGCTCTTTCCTGCTTACACAGTGTCATTGCAGTAGCACCTGGATGGCTGAGGTGCTTTCTGGAGCACTTTATACCACAGTAACAGTTTCTGAAGTCATCTGCATGTTGTCTATGCTGGTAACATCCTGAGGCTGGACCAGGCTCTTGGAAGCGTCTTGATTATGTTTTATTTTCAACTTGTTAAACATGAAAGAGAGGTAGGAGAAATGTTAGTCAAAGATGAAGGTTTTACAAGGATTTCTCATTCACTTGATGTAGAATAAATTCTTTACAGCATAGCTGGAATGTCTTTGCACACGTTCCAGGATGGTTGTACCAGCTCTGAGGAGAGAGCAGTGCCTTTCCAAGGAACACACAGTTCACTCTGCCAGCTTTACGTGTAGCCTTTAGTCAGAGACGTATGTAATTTCTATTTTACAGCTGTCCAGACACACTTTTTAAAAACCTAAGCCATATATACCAGATGTTACTTAGTCCAGTGTGGTCTACCTTGGACTCATTCCAAACCTGCCTGTATATAATTTTCAGGTCCCAACAGCCCTGCAGTGCTAGAAGATAAAAAGTGACCATAACTGTACCCTTTCATATCACTTATAGCTCAGTTTAATTATCTGAAACACTACCAGATATATAGTTCAATCACAAGAATTCCACCTTAACAATAACTACTACCATATAATTTTTTTTCTAATTTGAGACAGGTTTTGGGTTACTAGCTCTGAATTATGCAAACTTCAAATCAATGATTAATATAATTACCGAAAGAGGGTTTTTCTCTTAAATTTTAAATAATGGAGTGTATTTATATGGCCTTATTGAGAAAGGCAGTCCATGAATTTATATGATTTTGTTTTATGTTCACATGGGTGGGGTATGTATGGTGTATGATTTGGACTTGATATTTAAAAAATATGTTTTACAGACCTGCTAAGCAACTGGCAGTGCTGATGAAATCCTCTCAAGAAAGAAAGTTTCTCAAATTTTTTGAGTTAGCCCTGTTTAAGCATTTGCTTATAATCAAATGAATGCTGAAGTGCTTCCCTGAAGATGTCAGTAACCCAAAGATGGTTTTAAATCAGGGCCTTCAGTGCCTGTAAAGTTTCAGCCCTGGTTCTGACTTTAGCCTGACTCTGAAGAGCTATTTAGGTTTCTAGCCCTCTGTTGTGGGATTTTTGTGTTTTATAAGCCTCAGCCCTTGCCCTGGAAACATAAGGATAAGAAATATGAAGTTGTGTGGAGAGCCCCGTTTTCTTTAGACAGTATTTTCAATTTATTATTATCTCATATTACAACTGTATTTTTATATGAAAAAAATAGGAAGTTTAATAATTTGGTTATTTTGTAGTCATTGCTTATTTTCTTAGTATTTTCCTTTATTGGTATGAATTTTCTACATATATTGACTGTGATAAATTTATCTCATTTGTCTTTGCTGAATTTTTTCATTTGCCTTACACAACTGTTCCTTTAGTTTTGGATCAGGAAAGACTTCAGAGAAACAACAAACCAAGAAAAATAGTAGTGAGAATTTGTAAAAAGTGATGACTGATGCTCAAAATGTGTAATCGATGGAAACAGCAGCCACTTGGTTATGAATTAATTTTATCAGAACACATAAGCAAGACCCATGTGATGAATTAGAATAAACAAACGCATTTGATTTTGATATTAAGTATTAAGCACATTCCTTTTATAAAATAACCTAAGTCTTGGCTGTTATTTCCCTGAATGATTCATTACATTTCAAGTAGTGGTACTGCAGAGTAAAGCTAAATCAGATAAAAGTGTTTAATGAAGGAAGTAGATATTTCTATCTCCCTCTGTGAACAGCTTCTTTCCTTTAAGATTTTTAAATAGAAATAACAACAGTTATAAAAAAAATATTTCCAGCTATATATTATCTTTTATAGATTTCTTATAACCTACATTAATTAGACCCCTTGCTTCACATGTTTCTCTTTTTTGATTCATATTATGTTTTAACTTTCTTTTCAACTTTAAATTTTGCCATCTCCTTCATGAGTCAGAATTACAGAGTACTGAAGATTTTTACCTCTTTTTGTCTTGCACTTAAGGAATACATTAGTTTCCCAAACTGCCTTCACATTTGTGGCTACAGCTCCCTGCTCCACTTTCTCACTGCTCCATTTGAGCTCCTGCTAAAACTGAAAGCTTTGGGAAAAATAAATCTAAGATGTCAGTGACTTAAAGCCCAGTGCTGTAAGTTTAAGATGTTTGCCTAATATCACATCACCGAAATGGAACAGATAAAGATGAAGTGTAAAGTATATGTAACGTGGCTTGCAGTTAAGTGCAGTAATTGGAGAATGCAGGCAGCAGATCTGGGAAGGTGATAAGGTAAGCAAAAGCTTCTTGGGAAAGGTAAACTGTCTGAAGAGCTGACAGTGATATGCACTGACTGGAAGGAACCCAAAATTGTTTTAGCCTTTAAGCATCCAACAGACATTGAAGTAATTGAGTAATCATACACTCTGGGTCCAGTATTCCTGTCACTGATACCCCATGTGTCTCAGTTATTGGTGTAATTTAAATCTGATAGCCACATAATGGACCAAATTCTCTCCTCTACTTTTCATAAGTTGTCCTATTGGATTCAATATGAAGAATGTTTGCTTAAGTGCAGTGAGCAGGATTTGTGTCATGAGGCTTATTTTGCTTCTCAAAAGTGGTATTCCCTGCTGTATGTACTGTATAGCACCGTAGAAGACAAAATACTTTTTCTAGAGTAAAATACCCTGAAGCACCATAGATTAGTTTAAATTCTCAAAAAGGTGTGAGCTTTTCTGTTTCTTCCAGTGTTTAGGCACTTTTTCTTAATGTTTATGCCAAAAATTGTCCCCACGTCTCCCTTTTGGTGCCAGTGTTTTGAAAGCGTGTCAGATTCTGCACCGTAAAAGATGACGCCTGCCTCGATGTATTTCTTGGAATGACAGCTTCTACCTTTCAAAGGTCATTTGGGTCAGAAGTTTTCATTAAAAAATATTTGAGTACATGCCACATACCTTGTCTGCTTATTCAATCTTAATATTCAACAAAACATTTCAATATTGCTAAGCAGCCAGATCGGAATACGCTCATTGGAGCATGGGAACATCTTTTAGTGCTGGTTTTGTATATAGCACCTCATATGCTGAGGCTCGGGGTGCACAGGCTGTGCTGTGGTGCAGGTAATAAATACTAATCATCAGGAGAGCTTTAGGGTGGGACCCATGCAATGAGCAGACAGCTTTGCAGAACAAGCAGGCCCTAATTTATCTGGTAAAATGGGTGATGGGCTTGCACGTGTCTCCCTAGTACTGACTGATTAATATGCATGACATGTCATGGGACAGGTTTAAAGGATGTGGTCAACCCCCCAGCCTGCAGTGGGTGGAAAGCCAGGCCCACAGCTTAATGCAGAAACTTGGCTCTTGTAGGATTTTCCCAACTAGGAGTACATATGCCATGGGGGAACCTTTTCTTGAGGTTATGTGAGTTAGTTAATCTCAGGATTTGTTCAGCAGGTTTCTTTTGCAAACTCCCCACTCTACACATTTCTTTCCACCCTCTCCATTCTTCCCAGCAACAGGGCTGCTTTCAGATTGGCTCTAGTGCAGTAACTAAATTAGTCTGGCAAACTAAACTAGTCTGAACAACTCCTAGTAAACTAAAGAAGACACAGCAGTGCTCTTCAGTCATGCAGTGTAACTGGTAGCACACTTTCTAGCTGGACCTGGGCTGCGGCAACCATCATTTCTCCATGGAAGTATGTCCATGGAAAGGACATCCCCGACAGTCTGGGGCACAGGGCAGCCAAGGACTGTTCCAAAAGCCAGAAGAGATGAGAGCACCCTCTTGGAGGAGACAGGGGCAGGGTACAGCTGCATTGAGCTTTGCAGTCAGCTGTGCAAAGTCAGAACACACTCTGGCACATCATATGCAATAAAATAAGCAACAGATACGTGTGCATTTGAGGACAACTAATTGTCCTCTGGTTGTAACCTGATTCTGTTCATTGAGACTCTGTTTAGCTGAGATATCTTGTCCCCTTTATACTACGAAGCAGCTTGCCAGGCTCTGAGTCTCCCCTCTGTCATCACTTCTGCAGACAGCAGCACCTCAAGCCTGTCACCCATCTAAATGACACATCACCTCCCCACATCTTTCAGAGCTTTCACTCCTGGAAAGAGGACTGGGTTTTCAGAGAGAAAGAAGGGTTGAAGATGCCTAGCCTCTCTAAGGCATGGCTATTCCTCTCTAACTGCGTGGCTAAAGCTCACCCTGTAGCTTTCACCACCTGGTGTCTCAATATCTGCAGGCTTTGTGTAGGTATGATGAATGCAGCCTTGCTCTTTGCTTCCATCAAACCTATTGCTGCATGGATCATCCTTCAGCCTTGTTGCTTTGACCATGCCACTTCTCTCTGTAATCCTTCCCTGGTCCCTCTTTATCATTTCAAAAATAACCTCCTTTCTCTCAGTTCATAAAACCTTTCCAAACTTAATCTTCCCCCTTCCCATTGTTCAGTAAAAAGGATCAATTCCACTTTCCATTACCTCTGTGGGAGGTTTTCAGCCAGACACTGCCAAGCTCTTTCCCTTGCTGCTCTGCAGCACAGGCAGGGCTCTATCCACATCCCCATTCCTTACAGCCATATGCACATCTTCCTTTCACCTGCTGCCTATGGAAAACTAGACGAGTATGAAATGTCACTGACTGTCCATACCTCATAGCTATACTGTCTTGCCAATCTACATCAAGCCATTGCCTTTGGCTTTAAATTTGATTGAAAAAATAAGGTTTTCAAATATGTTTGAGTTTGTCAGAACTATACATTTTAATAGGACACATGAAGCTCAATGTTTTTATCTGAATTTGGGTTTAAATTCTACTAGAGGAAGATTGATATATTATTTAAATCAGACAGGTCTAGGAATAAATTCTAAGATGTTATTGTAGCACACAGGATTTTAAAAAAATAATAGTACTTGGAAAAATACCTGACCTTACTTCATTCTGCAGGAAATATACTCTATCTTCTGCTGCCTCACAGTGTTGATATGGTTTTGTATGTACTGTTATACTTTTGTTGGTTTGGAATAGAAGTACTTGATTACTATTTCTAATCTCAAAATAGGTGTTGATTCCAGCAATTTCCCTAGATGCCTTTTTTAAAGTTAAAATCAAAACAGAATCTGATTCAAAGATATGACTGAGAGGAAATGGTACATATTTTCTCTTGTTTAATTCTGAATGCTGATAGAAAAAAAAAAATCTAGAGCCAGTCTACCCAAAACATTTATTTTAGAAAAATTTACTTTAAGAAAAGGTGATTTTTGTGGCAAATGGATTTCTTGCTGCTTGCTTCCTTCTTTTGCAATTACAATTAATTTCTTCAATGCAAATAATGAACCACAAATCATACAATATGTATGATTTTTTGCTAAAAATGGAACCAGTTGCCTTAGAGATTTATAAATGTTGGAATAATATATGAGATCGTCTTTCCCAGTGCCCTGTAAAGCTTAGACTTTTCCACTGAGAGATGTCAGCTAAGGTGATTATGCTGTGAGCAGACTAAACCTTGGGATTTCACAGCAGATCTCAAATGTATTTAATAAGAGTAATTAGCTCATTTTAAACCAGACTTTGGTATTTTTTTAAAAGAAGAGCACATTTCTATTTTTTACAGTATTTCTATAGGACCAGTTCAAGGTAATTAAATGGGAAAACAATGTAATAAATTCTTGGAAACAATCCCCTATAAATATTGGTTTATCATTTGGCATTCTCCTCTCATTTCCACCGGATACCAGTGGGATTTGTACATCCGCATCCTTTATGTTTCTAATTAAGAAACCACGTCAGATTTGTGGAAAACCTACACAATCTGTCACTTTGACTGCTGGGGAACGGGCATGCTTCCCTGACCGCTATCCCCATCAATCTGTACAGATCCAATTTCTTTGATTTATATCGAATAGAATTTCATTGGTGGCTACTGCATAAATCTACAAAGACTTTCACATTTTGTTTCACCTAAACAATGATTGGGTGGAATGTGTCTGTTTAAAAGTGACCTTGCTCCAATATTTGAACTTTGGCTTATAACAGGGGAGAAAAAGGTTTTAGTTTTTTTACTCCCAAAGATTAAAAAATTCATCACTGAGTTTTCCAAGGTATTTGGTTCATTTAAAGTTTTTCACCCAAAATCTGACATTCTCTCATGCTTAAAATGCAATTTATTCGGAAAATGGCCATAATAAATGTAAGAAGACTAATTGAATAGGGTTATTGCTATTTTTAAAAACCATGTTTCTCTGTAAAAACATGCCTTGTGCCAGCACCACACGAATGACAAAGCCAAGCTGAAGTGCTTTAAACATTTGAAGACATTTGGTTGACTTCCTTATAAATGTTGAGATGAGCATTTTCTCTTCTCTGGGCTGGACTTGCAAGAGGCTCAGGGCCCAGAGGCAGGAGGGTTGCAGGGCTGTAACAGTGCCTTGCCCTCCCATCCTCACAACACATCCATAAACCAAAGCCCAAGGGCGGCTCCAGGCCCAGGTAGTGCCCAGGCAGGCTTTTTACATGCCCTATACTCCTGCCTACTGGGACAAGTCCTTGGCCCCACAGTGTGACCCAACATTGCCTGGGCCTGTGCTCCACGGCTAGACAGCATGGACAGCTGCCTGCTGGAGCTCCAGCCTGGCTCCTGGCCCTGCTTAATTTCCCCAGATACAGCGTGTTGCTGCTTTGGGTACCCCAGAGACAGGGCCTGGGACTGAGGAGGGAAGAGAAGGGGTGATGCATCTCCTCTCTGCTGCTTCTTGGCTGGCCCCGTGTCTTCTGACAGTCACATTTTGAAATGATACTTTACATCCCTTAATCATATTGCACTTGTTGGCTTAGACAAAGCATGAGGGCACCCAGATCGTGGTGTGAGTCCTGATGTGATGCTGCCTTAAATCCTGCCTTCATTTGCCCTGATCCCAGGTATGTCTGCAGGGGAACTGACTGGTGAGCAAGGATAGTTTGGCTGCCCAGCACTGAGTGCCTGTGTGCACACCACTGTCACCTGCAAAGGGGAACCACACTGTGTTCTTGGAGCAGCATATTGTGCCTACAGGTTTCTCTATGTAAGTGAAATGGGCTGTAGCCAGGGGTGTCCCTGCCTCAGAAAATTTTGGAGGGCCCCTTCAGCTGATACAGGAGGTGTCACAGGCTGGGTATCATCCCCAGTGCACGGCCTAGAATCCAATGGTGCAGGTGGAACTGCCTCATTGCCAGAGAGCACACCCAGGCACATTTGCATCATGAGCCATCACATCATATACAGCATTCACAGATAGTCACAGTTAGCAAAAATATCTGAAAGATTCACTGTTTCTACCTTAGAGTTTTAGCCACTACTTACCTCACCCCAGGGACCACATTTACTATCCACAGCAAGAATTAGGGTTCTTCTTCCAATTTTGGGACCAAAACCCATGCTCATTTATTCTAGCTTGCTCTCAAATTGCAGAAGGATTTGGGGTATATGCAGAGACAACCTGCTGAACCCCAAAACCAGTCAAATCAAACTATGGCTCAGTTCAGCTTAACAACAGTCTCCTCTGTACTGATTTGAATGACATATTCAAAACCAGCTTGTCATGAGGCATTATCTTGTGAATCCTTCCAAAGCACTTATTTTTGCTTCTAAAAGAGAATATTTGATATTTATTTTAGAAATACCAGGAAAAAAGAGAATCTTTGATATTTGTGAAGATTGCTTTTTTTTCTTGGTGGTTTATTCAAATACAGTGTTTCTGCATACTCAAATGCTTTCCTTCTGGTCACTGTAGTGCTAACTCCCATTCCAAAGCACTGACAAATATGATTTTTGCTAGTGCAGGGTGTGCTGCAGGAAGAATTTTTGTGGTGCAAGATTTCATTATGATAATCTGGAAAAGTGAAAGCCTTTCTATTGTTTTCAAAGTGTATAGAAGATGGATCACCACTGGGCTCCTCAGGTTCCATGAACAATTTTCCCTGCCAGAGGGTACTTATCTTGTATTTAGCATCCTATCACTCTTCTTAATTATGGGTACTGCAAATTTCCTCATCTAGATTAACACATTGTATGTAATTACTTACCATTCTGGAGTTCTGCATCATAAACTGCTCACTTTATGATGTCTGAGATGAGAGATAAAAATTTTTATTCCACAGTTGTAAGTAACATGCCCAGCCACTTAACTGGAATGTAATTTTAACCCTTATGTTTCGTTGATAATTCCCTTAGTGTCCTTCTACATTGGTCATGTCTTCTCTGTGTCTGATGCTGCTTTGCAAATGTACACATTAGTGAATTGTGACCAGCAACAGATCACAGGCTTTACCAAATGGGTGCATGAACATGCCTTGATAATATAAATATAATTTCTATATTTCAATCTTTGCGTTTTTTACTCTTTGGCATCAGACAAAAAGAGGACAGAAACAGTAAAATTGAGATGTAGACCTTTCTTTGAATATGCTTTGTCTTCAAACACCTGTGGAAAGACCCTGAGCAGCCCACCTAGGGTGATCCAGCAACAGCTGGGAATGGCACAGAAGCTCTTGCAGATGCTTGGGAACGGTGTTTGAAGTTGTTCAGGCATGTGCCATGTGTGCAGTCTGCCTGACAGATGCTCAGCTGCCAACTGTGCCTGTTGAGATGCTGATGAGGGTAAGGCAGGGAGGGGAGCAGAAACACAAACACGAGGTAGACCCTGAGTACCACTGTTCATGCACCCTTGCCCTGGCACCTCCTGCCACTGCTTGGTCTCACCTGGGAGCCACTGGATGAGCCAGTGGTGCAACTTGAAGACAGTTTAGGGTTTTGTGCTGCACTGCCCCACCCTCCTGCATGAGTGGTGTGTCACAGGCCTGGGGACAGGCGTGACAGGATGGAATATGTCCTTCTCCGAGGGGCTGTAGGGTGCAGGTGTCCCCCAGGCTGATACCTGCTCCTTAGTCCCAGCCACAGTGTTTCAAGTGGAAGTTTGCAAACAGCTGGAGACAATCCAGGGAAAACTTGGTAAATGCTCTGCCATTTTAGTTACAGATGGAGCTTTTGTTAATGCCTTGGGGCTGGATGATGGGAGCTGTGAAGATTTGTTCTTTGTTTGCTGACAGAGCTCTGAAATATTTGGATAAGCATGGAGATTACTTCTATCAAGCTGAAAAGTCCAGGCTTGTGTAATATGTTCATACTCCTGAGACTGAGGAATTATCTGACATTTAGAGGGGAAGAAATAATATATTCAGGACAGTGCAAATGTTATGCTGGAGACTTGCATTTAAATGCATGCAACAGTGATAAAATAGCGAAGTCTGTATCAACAGTACAAAAATTCTATGTTTGTAGTCTCTATGTAAAAAATGAGTTTCCAGTTTACCTGTGGCCAGAGGGAGAGTTGCCCCTGAAAACCATTGCACCCCTGTTTGCCCACTACAGAGAACAGCGACACTTGACCTTGGAACCAATGTTCCCAGTGTTTATCAAACATATGCCAGCAGGCCACAATCAGAAAATGTGAAGTCTGACCATGAAAAGTGTGCCTTAAAACCAGCCATGTACAAACTAGTACCTTTGATTTCTCTGGTTGCTAGAGAGGAACCCAAACCAGGGAAGCAAGCATTGCCTGACCTGCCGGTGCTGCCGGGGTGCCCAGCTAGCAGCGCTCGCAGTCTGCAGAGCGGGCTCACAGGCTGGGCTGGAGCGGGGCTGACAGGGCCCTGCTGAGGCCCTTCCCTCCCCAGCTGCTCTGCCAAGGTCTCCACGTTCTGGAGGACAGCCTTGAGAGCAACTCTGCTCTCAAGCTCCCCATGCTCTGGAGGACAGCCAGCACAGTGTGGGTGCACAGTGCCCAGGCAGCCCTGCCCCCTCTCCTGAGGCGCAGGCAAGGCCGCGGCTCCGGCTGCCGGCAGCGATCGGGGGGATCCTGGGCGGGGGTGGCAGAGCAGGTCTGTCCAATCTTGGGAATCACTGTAGCACAAATAACACCTTGCTACTTCTGCAGTTCCCTAGGCCTGCGAATTACAGACAGCAGCAACAGAAGAAAAAACAAGTATTGCATCGGTGTTAAACTGAAGAGAGGCTGGGTAGCTCTGTGGGGCACATGGAAGCTCGTTCCCCACGTGGGTTGGGTTGGGTGCTGCCTGTTCTCACCAAGATCGAGGAGTTGGGTGGTTTGTGGATCAGACCAGGTTTCTGTGGTGGCCACCACAGCAGCTATGGTGGATTTTCTCCTCCTATGAAGTTTATTTGCTGCCCCTTTCCACCTCAGAAGGAAATTTCTCCCTTATTGAAGGTTTAGTGGAAGGCTTCAGTGTGCCTCTGGACATTAATATAAATACTTCACAAAGATTTTTGAGGAGAATGATACATATTTTTGTTCAAAAGTGTTCTGACTGCATATTTTTCAATACAGAATAATTGAGACATTATAAGTTTTAATCACAAAAGTTGGGCTTCTGCCAAATAATTTGTTATTAATTAGCTCTAGGCCTGGGGGATTCAAGTAAAGCACTGGAATAATGTCACCTGTGAGAGAAGAGATCGCGCAGCTGGGAGAATGAGAATTAGGCCATTACAGCATGCAAAATACATCAACACAGAATCATAGAGTCATTTAGGTTGGGAAAGACCTACAAAATCATTGAGTCCAACCATTAATCTAACACTGACAGGTCCACCACTAAACCATGTCCCTAGCACCACATCTCCATGCTTTTTGAACACTTTCAGTGGTGATGATTCCACTACTTCTTTGGGCAGCCTGTTTCAGAGCTTGACCACTCTTTCATTAAATAAATATTTCCTATTACCCAATGTAAACCTCCTCTAGTCTAACTTGAGGCCATTTCCTCTTTTCTTGTGAGTTATTACCTGGAAGAAGAGACTGACCTTCAACTCATGTCTCCCATTGTGTAATGCCTGCTCTGAGCAAGAGTTTGGACAATGTGACTGTCATAGGTCCTTCCAAACTTTGTTAGGGCTGAGCAGTAATCAGTAGCTGTGAAATGGAGAAACAGGAACTTGAGGCCATTTCCTCTTTTCTTGTGAGTTATTACCTGGAAGAAGAGACTGACCTTCAACTCATGTCTCCCATTGTGTAATGCCTGCTCTGAGCAAGAGTTTGGACAATGTGACTGTCATAGGTCCTTCCTAACTTTGTTAGGGCTGAGCAGTAATCAGTAGCTGTGAAATGGAGAAACAGGATTTTATTACTTATTTCTTTTAGATAAAGTGGTTTTGTTTAATATTCAGTATTTTCATTTAAAATCTCTATACATACCTTCTGAGAAGTGCATTCACCTTTTTTTTTTTCCTGTTTTTCTTGACTGATGCAAAGTACACAAACCAAAGGTGGGACATACTTTTAATTACTCTGCTGTTTAGCAGCTTTTCCCATGTTTCTCACTTCAACCACTGATCTTTTGGAGATACAGGGCTAACATCTTCCCATACATGTTCCCACTCATAAGAATAAAGGCCACCTGTGTATTTGTTATTAGTATCTGCAGCACTCTATAGTGTTCGAGACAGGAAGGCTGAAAATTATCTGTTTGTTAGGAAAGCTGCTGCTTGTGATTCACATGGGACTTGCAGGGTCCACAGCCTTAAGAAGGCTTAGAAAAAAATGGCATTCAAGGGGACCTCATCATCTGCATAGCTAAACATTAGTGTTAGATGTCCACATCCAAGACTAATGTGGAATGCCAGCAGCAGTCCACAACCAGCTGACCTTGGCCTCAGGTCAGAGCCACTGAACAGGGTCTGCTATTCCTAAGTCACCATTTGCCCTGCAGCCTATCTCAGCCTGCACTGAAGGGATTGGGTGTCTGAGGAGCAATAGACCATGGGATAGCTGCATGACTAGGTCCAGGCATGGAATCTGGCAGCAGGTCAGCCCCTTGTCAGGGCAAGACACGAGCACGTACCTGTGCCTCTCCTGCACCAACTCTGCTAGAAGGAATTCTAGCAGGGCTGTGGCCTGGAAAGAAGATATGGTCTATCTAGACCCTACTTGCAGTGAGACCCCAAAGTGGGCTGTGTGGTGTTCAGCCCCCAGTGAAAAGGATGTTGTTTGAGCTGCCCTGTAGCTCAGAACTCTTTAGGTCTCCAAGGCCTGCAAAGCAGAGGTAATGGAGGTGGTAATTTATGGCTCTGCAAAGTCAGAAGGCTGTTCCTCTGCTCAGGTGCAACAGTGCAATCCAGGAGTGATGAAAGGCTCTAGCTAGTGGCTCATTCCACGGACCTGACAGGGGAGGAGTGTTAATGGGAGGGTCAGTGTGCAGTGTGATCTGGGTGTCAGTACAGAGGGGACACCGTGCCTCAGGCAGGTGGAGCAGTAGGGCACGTGACACTTCACTGCAGGGCAGCTTTGCAAGAGATCCAAAGGGCCTTAAAAATCTACAAGTCTTTGGATGAGACCCTGGCCATATCTCGTGATCATGACAGAGACTAGATTGACAATGCTGAAAAAAATCCCAACAACCATGTTGGGATTGAACTTCACTAACATCCCAGCCTGTTAGTGAAGTTCACAATGTAAAAAATTACCTCTGCCTTTTCCTCAATGGCTGCAGCTCCATGTCTCCCTGCACAGAGTATTGCAGGAAAGCCTGTCATTACAGCATCCTTCAGCATAAATGCTGCCATTCCTTTCTGTATGTCACTTGGCAACTGAAAGTGCTACTAAAAACAAAACCTACACACTATTCAATAATTTAAAATAACAGTGGTTAGACTCAAGTATTTATATAAAATAGGAACCTAATGTTTGCTTGAAAATCTTATACATTCTTCTAATTTTATTTACAAACTAAAGATATCAAATTTCTGATATCAGCCCTTGTGCTGGATTACTGTTCACTCTTTACTCCTGATGCACACTTGCAACTTTTCAAAAGCAGTTTTTCTTAATAATGGTTTTCTTTAAAAATTCTCTTAAGAAATATTGTGCACAGAAATATTGTACACCAGTCCAAGAACTTAATCTGATGCAAATTTTTCCAGGTCCATTGACTTCAGCAGATGATTGACACCAGATGGCCCACCATGTTTGATATTATTACATTAAGGTATTAGCATATGTATAATTTTCTTCATAATTTTCTTTATCAGTAGTATTTTCTTTCTATCAGCTTCAGTTGACTTTTTCAACCTTTATTCAGGGGGATGAAATACATTCCATGTGAGTAAACAAGTTCCATGATGGATAAATATCAAACTGCTGCCTACAAATATAGATTATTTTTTTGTGAAGAATTTTTTAGTCTTAAGCCATATTTTGAAATATTTGTTATAGGAGGACGTTGTGACTCTGATTGTGGAGTATTCTTTGTGTAAGAATACTGTGGTTTTCTCTTTTATAAAAAATGTCTAATTTGAAATGGACAGCTCTATAGTAAATCCAGGCTATGTAAAATTGTACATTTCATCTCTTGGGCATGAGCCGTTTCTTCATTAATAGATATAGAATCATAACTAGGTCATTTTAGATAATAGATAAGGAATTCTGTTTCTTATAGTAATGAGAAATACAGTTAAAGTACCTTCATAAATAGCCTACAGCTTTCCAAAGATGGGTTTTTGGTTTGGCATATTGACTTTGCATTTATGAGGCAAATGTAAGAGAACATCTGGTTTGTTTTATCATTAATTCTGGGAATGTCCATTAATAATGCATTTTTGGGAATTGTTTTTGTTATTCCTGGAGAGCACTGTAATGAACAATCCTATGCTTGTTCTGCCGAGAGACACATTTCAGTTTAGAGGTTGTTTTGCAGTCTTAATTAAATTAGTTGCTATCTCCCTTTTTACTGCCAGAAAGTGTGTACTATTAAAATTAATTACTGAGAAAGATGCCAGTGGACATTGAGGAAAACTAAACTTCATAGCAGTTTAAAAAAAAGGCATTTTGCCCTTCTTTTTTTTTTTTTCAAAGTTAAGTTGAAATATTTTTTATGTAATTCTGGCCTACATTCATACAACCTTAGGAAAAACACAGTATTAGTAACACACACCTTTTTTTTCCCCAGTTATCAGCATAGCTATGAAACAACTATGAGTGGATAAATTGTTCTTGGTGTTGGCAGGAAAATGAGACATCAAACACCTCAATGTTCTTCTAGAGTTCCTAGTTCTAGTGTAGCCGGATCACATAACTCCATAAATTGAAGCAAGATTTTCCCAGGTCAGTTAGGCAAGCAGTGGTGTATGTTGGGTTGTGATTGAAGGCCCCACCTATGGCAGCTTGGCATGGTTAAGGAAAATCTGGAGCTCCCATCAAGTCCCTAGGTGAAGGAGCTATGGGACTCAGCACTGGAAAAACAGGATTGTCTGGCGGTTCAGAGTACAGCCAGGAAACATAGATTCTATTCCCCATTTTGGTCTGACATCTGATCCATGCAAAGTGTCTCTGTTTATAGCATTGCAATTATGGATCTAGTGTGGAGCTAATTAAAATAACATGAGATTCTTTCACTTAACTTCCTGGGTGTCAGATCCAATCCCCACAGATACTCTGGGGATTTCTACCTCATGTTTGCTGTGGGGTACACACCAAGCCTTCATCCTCTTTTCTTAGTGATTTCATTCTGTTTATTTACGTGAGAAAGAACCTTTTCCATAGGTACCAGCAGAGCAGTGGGGGCAGGGGTGCAGTGGTGGCCTTGTCTGTAGCACAGAAGATCTGTGTGCACTCATGGAAAACACAACATGCAGCTGAACTCCACTGGTCACACCTGGGCTCAGAAACAGTGTGAAAGCCAGGTCCAGACAATTCAAACATCAATTTTTTTAAAGAAACAGGGATCTTTTTTTAAATATATTGTCTGTTTAAACCCAGACTCAAATCAACAGCCCTCTCTTCACAGCATTTTTCCTAGAAAAAGGGGAAAGTTTCTCCAATTATTTGTGCATTCTACCAATCCAGAAATGTATATGGCATCACTTACTGTACTGATTTTCTAATTTTCCAGGACCAAGTACAGCAGCCTCTGAAGAGATCAGCAGCTGGGGAGCATTTTGGATATCCAAATTCCTAATGACCCCAGAGCAGTATTCCCAAACCTCTTGGCAGTTCAAAATTTCATGCCAAAAGTTGCAGGCATCTGTCTTACATTTTGAACATTTGTCATCAATATTCTTCCTTAATTTAAACATCCGCTTAGGGGGGTCATGTATTCTCAATGAATAAAATTAGCTGCATGTAACCAATCTGTGAATTTGAGTTTAATCATAGAGCTCCGGTCTGGTTACAGATGTCTTTGTCCAAGGACTGTAGTTTACTACTGAATGCCTTCCCCATTAGCTCGGGGATTATCAAGCAAGGATTTATACCGTGTAGAAACCTTTTTCCTTTCTAAATACATAACTGAATGCTCTCACTGGGGGGATTAAATTCAGGCTCTCTGAAAGACCTACAGCTGGTTATCTCCTTTAGCACTGACTTTGCAATCCACACTAAGGTGAGGGGCAGGGCATGGTCTCACTGCCTTGGGAGCACAGCAAAGATCAAATTGCCAATGAAAGTCACAATTCAGTTCCTGCTCCCTCTTTTTCCTGGGGGAAGAACAAGGTTGCCACCACCTATTTTTCTGGGTCAGTTTACTGCCTGCTCCCACCCTCTCAGCTGCATTGGCTGAAGCTTTGGGGATGCTCAGTCAAAGCTCTGCTACCTCTGACTCCTTTGCTTCAGCCTTTGCTGCTGGCTTTGCTTGTGGTGCCCACTCACTGCCCCAGTGCAGGTGCAGTAAGGGGGTGAACAGCTGAGCCTGTGGAAAAGGACATGGTTGCTGCTCTCTAAAATCATCATTATGATATGGTAGTTCATAACAACTCCTCAAATCCTTCTTTGCATCATAAACATTCTGCATAGATGTGATTTCTAGTTTCTCACATAGCACAATTTAATTAATTAGTCACTGAACTCTATTTTAGCAGAATTGTAGCTATGCTGTGACAGCAGTGGCAGTGTGCTAGTAGTGCACAAACTACAAACATTTTAATTCATGTTCTTATTTGCATCATATCAACATAACCAAGGAAAAAGCAGAAACAAGATCTGCGATTCAGCCTCTGCTCTCCATCCTGGCCTGAACAGTGTCTATTTCCATGATATTTAGCTTGTAGCACATGTAAGCCATTGTGAATGATGACCTGTTCAGCAGATGAAGTTGCAGTCCATGAGCTAGACTCTCCCACTTAAATTATTAAACCTAGAACCAATCCTCCTTAAGGAAGAAATAATCCATATGACTCTTGGAGCTGAAGGGTTTGATTGTGGTCCTCACATTCTCACATCTCCAGAGTCCAGGAATAAGTCCGCTGAACTACATGTAAAACCATCTGATTTTAATGTTGAATTAGTAAGAGGTAAGGGTAAAATGAATCTGTTTCTTTGCTGTGATGATACATACAGGCTTTATTTCCCTGAAAGATGCTGGATTCCTTGGTCAATACTGAGTTTCCCTGTGAAGCAGAGCAGCCTCATTTCTCTTCAAGCACTAGGAAGCATGATGGCCTTAGACAGCTCTGAGCTGCACTGTGAAGGCCAAGTGTACCAAACTGAATCTAAAAGGCACAGACAATAGTTGCTGTATATTTTTCCTGAACTCTTTCTATACGAAAACAATACAAAGCTTTCAAAGACGTTTTAAATACCGGAAAGGATGCCAATATGTGAATTCCTGTTTTAGGGGTTGCACTGGATAATGCCTGGTATTAATTATTCTGTTGTGATAATAAATCCTTACAGAAAGTAGAAATTGAGTAATGAAGAATACTTTGCTAAGAGATCCATAAGAAGCTAAATGATTGATGTGTGTGAGCTGTGTAAAGAACTAATCCTTCTTCAGGTAATCCTGAGATGTCTTCCAAGACACATACTCTTCAGCCATTCATTAAGATCATCAGACCAAATTCCTGAAGTTGTTTTACTCATTATGGTGGATTTAATCTAGTTCTGGCTTTTGCACTGTCTGTATTAAAAAAAACCTCTCAGGACCTGAACAAAGGTTGCTTGAAGCAGCACACAGGCTCTTGGAGGCCAGAGGAATATACATTGTATTTGTTTCTCAGTTATCACTGTCTGACAGAGGAGTACAGAGATGTAATATTGGATATGGGATGGAAGCATCCACCAGCACTCAGCCAGGCCAATGGGGGTGGTTTTATCTTGTGCAGCTTTTCACAGAAAGTCTTCTAAAATTAACTGAAACTGTAACTGGGGACTGTACCTTTCACAGCCAGAGTGTAGTTCACAGCGGCTGCTTCAAACCTGAAGCCAAAAATACACTTGCTTAAAATTCCGCCCTGGGAGTTGTTTGAACTCGCCCTGCCAGCAGTGCCTGGCAGATGTCTGATGTTCTGCACCCAGTATAAGCTGTGTCAGGCTGTGTGACACCTCTCATGCCCAAACTGGACATTTCCTTTCCTGTCCACAATTCCCTATTGCCTGATCCTGTGCTGCTGAGAGCACCTACTTCTCTTCTACCCATGAAATTTTCCCCTTTTGTCCCAGCCACTGCAGCTGGGACATTCCATCTTCTGGGGCATGGGACTCTGGTTTGCACATCTGTGTCTGCTCAACTGGGCATAGCCCAAAGATTCCTACCTCAAAACTGCTTTCTCTGTGTTTCCACTGCTCCACTTTCTATCAGTTTGCTAAACAGTCATTAGCATTAATCCTGGACACTGACTTTTTTATTCCACTAACAGTTTCTCTGATGAGTCCTACTTTTTTTCTTCTTTGCCTCCTCCAGCTTCATCACAGTATGACTAATACAAATAAAATTAGAAGATGGGTTTGGTGTTCTCCTTGATTTCAAGGTGAGAACACCAGCAACTCTAGTCCTGCATATAAAACACACATATCTTGTCACATTCCTCACTATTTTCCTGAGAAAGAAAGGAAACATCTCAAGAACCACTTTTATTCATTCTGTGGCTCCACAGAAGAAATGTATGTCACCCAGTAATTTTTTGGAGGGATGAAAATTAGTCTACACCCTTCTCTTCTACTTTTTCTGTTATATTATGCATATTGGACCTGGGATTTGAAAGTTAATGACAAGACACCTGAATTGTCTCCATTTGCTGCTGAAGGCAGCGTGGATGACAGCTCAGAGAAAGGACATCAGTACCAGGCAGGAGCCACCAACAACACATTCATGCCTGCTGGCTCTGGCTCTCTGCCTGCTGTGACAATGGACACAGGTCACCAGGAACAGAAGTGACAGTGACCAGGGGCTGCAGTTATCAGGAGTACCAGGGACCATGTTCTGCCCCATCAGAACTACATATGTGTAAAGTCATCTGTTTGCCAGAGGGTCTGTACCAGAAGCAGCAAGGGCTTGTGTTCTCTTTCCCCCCTCCCAAGCTATTTTACAGATGTGCATTCTGCTCAGATGAGAAGCAGAAATTGGTGAAACAGCAAAACCCTCTTCCATATCAGCCTGTTTTGGCCCAGGAGTGTTGAATCAGAGAGAAGCTAAGTGAGGGCTCTCCTAACATGACAGTAGATGTGAGCCACTGTTTTGCCATGCCACCAGGGCCAGGGGTAAAGATTCTGGCTTCCAGCTGCCCCCAGACAGGGCTGGAAGGGGGGGAAACAGGATGCCTGTAGCTGGGGTCCAGAGGTTCAGCAAGGAGCACTGAGGGCGTGTGCAGCTCAGTAAGGTCCCAGAGGCTCCTGAAGGAGAGGAGCTGTCAACATCAGTGGGGATGACAAAAGCTAGCATGGCTCAGGAAACCTCTGAAGCACAGGGCTGGAGACCCTATCCCATCCTGCAAGGACACCAAGGAGCTTTGCTTTAAAGCCTTTTACTGGAGCAGTCTCATCCAGACATTCTGAGTTTTCTCCTATTTACTGATTTTAATGTTTGGCTTGTTATTTTGTTCTGTAATAAAAAAATGCTTTAGGGATTGGAGGTCTTTTGGTATGCTGGCTTCACAGAAAGTCTGGAGCAGCTTCAATTCAAACCTCTAGCCAGTTCAATTCCCATCTCAGCATTCAATGGGGAATTGAAGAGCTGGATGTGTTTCTCCTGTCTCCAAGCTTAACTCACTGTCT
Source organism: Dicaeum eximium (assembly GCA_013396995.1). Taxonomy (NCBI): domain Eukaryota; kingdom Metazoa; phylum Chordata; class Aves; order Passeriformes; family Dicaeidae; genus Dicaeum; species Dicaeum eximium. Next base: position 307,356 of record VWZP01002147.1, on the reverse strand, counting down.
GGATTTATGTCAGTTCAGAGAAGCTGTAATAATTTTAAAATCTGGAAATTTAAAAAGCTGGAAAATAATGTCAGCCGTTTTAAAAGAGCCCAGTGGACCTGGGGATTGGTACATGTGGGGTTTGTGGTCTGGACAGGGTCTCTATCTGCTCTCTTTAATGTCATTCTCATGGTTGCTAGGACAATGCCGAACTTCCAGAGACTCTTCAGACAATCTCAGTAGTCTTCCCAATCCTGCCAAAAACTAGTCTCAGAATTAATATATTTTGTCTCTCAGCTGTCAACTTTCCTTTTAAAGCTCCTAGACCAAAAATATATCTATTTTTGTTAGCTCTAATAGTGACTTGGATAAGCAAACTCTAAGTGCAGTTAGGGTTCTCCTGACTAAAAAAATATTTGGCTCTGTATGGATTCTGCAATCTTTTCGAATCTAATTATTTTTGCACTAATCTCCACTAAAGACTCCATAGCTACAGGACTATAATAGCACCTCCAAATCATACTAACACCCCCAAATCAAACCCCTGGGTTCTCCTCCAAAGCATGGAATGAGGACAGGCATCCCCAAAGTGGACAGCATTGCCTTGGGCAGACCCCTCTCCCTGTGAGTGGAATATGCTCAGGGCAAGGACACATCCCAGATCACTCACTTCACCCTGCAGTGTGAAAACTATTCTCCCTCCTGCAGAGGGCTTCCAGCTCTCCTCTGAAAAGCAGTGCCAGCAAGTCATCTGGAAATCAGCCTTTGGTCATTCCCTTCTTTCAAAATATGGCTGCTCCTTTGGCTGGCTCCAGCTGATGTTTAAAAGAAGACATTGGGCTCCACTCTCCTGCCTCCTGGCAGAGGGAGCACCTTCTCCTACTGGTGGGATGAGGCAATGAAATGATGAGGGGGAGGCTACAGGCACTGCCAGTCCTGCTCTGCAGGTCCTGGTGCACTGTGGACTGAGCAAGAGGCCTCACTGCTCCTGAGAAGGACCATGCAACCACTCTCATCAAACCTTTGGCTGTGTGAAAACTGCAGCACATATGAAATGTCGGTGCCTCCTGGGACATGTAGCTGAATTTCAGCTTTGGTCTTGGGTATTTAGTCTTAGATTGAAGCAGAATTTGTCCCTCTCTCTGTGTGGTGCTGCTTTCTAAGATTAATTTTGACCACTCAGGTTGGCATTTCTTGTTTTTCTCTTGTCTGAAACCAGTAGCCATAACTAATTCTTCAGTTTCCAACCTGCAGGAACTTCATACTCCATGAAATGTGAGTGTGACATTATGCCTGCAGTAATAGAAATGCTTTACACAAAGGCTGCCCTTTTTTGATTAACAATTGTAAAGGGTGAGGTGCAAAAGTCTGACATACTACAAAATTATGTCATTTTCACACTGGGATCTCTTGTACAAAACAAACCAGGAGTTTCCATGACACAGATTAAGTTATTAGTAGATAAACAAATGCATTAAGTGGAGACAGCTAATTGTGTGAGAGGACTGAGGGAAAGGTTGCAGCCAAGGGTTGTGTGATTTGTCTTGTCACTCCTCATGTATTTAGTCAGCTATAAGCATTTTGGTTGCCTGTTTGAAGCTGTTTGAGAATAAACTTTGAGGAGAATCTCCACAGATGAGGTATGAACAAGGAGAGATGACTTACAGTCTGACAGACAGTGCTCCTTCACTTGAGAATGGGTGGCAGGGGAGAAAAGTGCCTTGGAAGTTCCATCTCTGCATAATGACAGAGCCCAAAGGGGCATGTGGAACAGGCCAACATTATGAGAAAAGGATCACAGTCAGTTAAGGGAGGGTGTCAGGTAAACTGAGGATGATGAAGAGCATGAGGTCAGAGGTCTCACCAAGGCAGGTCATCACAGACAGTTCATGTGGCAGCAGGGGCAGGCAGGGCAGATGGTACACTTGGAGCAGTTACCACAAAATTTGAAAAAATATCCAGATGCTGGCTGCAAATATGGGTGCCAGTGCACCTTGGGAGGAATTGTGATGATGAATGCAGAATAAAGTGAAATCAACGAGTTGTTCTTTAAAAGCAGAGACATTAACTCCCACTTTATTTTGAGGGGAGAGAAGAAAGTGAAAATGACAAAGAAAAATAATTTTTCTATTTTAAGGGAACACTACAGAACTACATTAAAATCTCCCCCTGAGCTGCTATTTTGTCTTCATGGTCCAGCTTCCTGCCTTGGGCTGATTTAAGCCTGCCAAAGCCAAAGCAGCTCCTGGTTATGCTGGGGTTTCTCAGGGTGACTCACTGGAAACCCTGCTGCAGCTACTTCTGGTGTGCTTTTCCTTTACAGTGTAAGAGCTCCTTGCAAATTAAAAGGCTTTCTGGTGAAGATATAAGCTCATTACATGTCAGTCTCCACTGAATTAAGTCAATTTTTTTTCTATATTATTAATATTGTATAAATGATATTCCTTTTCCAAGGCTGGTGGTGGCTGATCTGGGAAGGTGTTCATAAGGCCATCCATATATTTTCTTTTAGATCAGATTCTTGATTATAAAGAAAGAGATAATATCTCTTATTATCCATTAAAGTACTCAGATGATTTTATTTAGTCATATCAATCAATGATTATTTCAAGTTGTCAAGACTTTTCTCCAGCTGTCTAGAAATAGTTTAAAGCAGATATACTATTATTGGGTTTTCATTAGGAGAGCAAGCCTGTAAAAACCAGAATTTTTAATGGATAATTGGTGGAGGTTTAAGAAAGCATTCCAAGTGGATTTTATGATCAGGTGCTTCTTTATAGCCTTTATACTCACTGAGGGTAATAGATTCAATCTGAAGGGGGATGTGAAGGTCAAGGCAATGCTGAACCACTCTGGAATGAAGGATTGACATAAATGTTCAGCTGTAAAATGGTAGCTCTAACTTACTTTAATTCCTTTAGGCAGCATGGTTTACTAAGACCTGTGAACAGAGTATATTCATGGCATGACAGGGCTAAAAGCTGTATCCTAGGGAGGGGTTGTTAAAGGTAACTCTGATTTTTATTTTGATATTTTCTACTCCTACTTTACAAACCTTTGAGGTAATCATAATTACCTGACCTAGTGGAAGCTAAATGGTGTGAAGTCTTTGAGATCTGAAGCCTGCTTTGCACACCACATAGTTCATTAAAGACTGCCTGACAGGTCTCCTGGAACTGTCTCCTCAGCTGGTGGAAGCCCGGGTAGCTCCACAGGCTTCAAAGGATCTGTCTTTCCTTTCTCCTCTTATGTGTAAACAGCCTCTTAAACTAATGAACCGAGATCTCAGGTTCATGACACAGTTAGCAAGGGAAAGCAGATAAGATGAACTCATGCAACATTCACATCTCGAGTCTCGGTTGTTTTATTATTTAGTAATCAGAACCAGAACTGCAGCACTTAGTATGGGCTAAGGGTAGGTTTGGGTGGGACAGGCAGTTGATTTCACACACAAAGAGGAACAGCACATCTAGCAATTTGTATTGTGTACCCTGCAGCTAAATCTGTGCATCTGAAGAGGAATCTACATTATCAGGGGGCTGGAGAGTAAAATGGGAAATGCCTGAATAAATCTAGGATGTGCTTCAAAATTTCTGAGGTATGGGATGAGCCAGAGCCCAAAGCATTCCTACAACAGGTTACACACTCCACAGGGGAGCTTCTCTGCTGTGAAACCCTGACTCCTCCAGCATCTTCTTGTGCTATTTCTGATTTGTTCAGGTCTCAGTGCAGCACCCATCACTTCTACCTGAGCCAACAGGCTGTGACCTGACACTTGTCCCTGCCTGGTAAAATAGCTTCTGCCTGGGGACAGTCTGCCCCTACCCCCAGGGTCCCTCCAGGGATGGTGTCAGTGTCTGGAGTGCTGTACCACATCCATAAGGGCTTAAAAGGGCACCAGTAAAATGGTCCTGGTGTACTTAGACCATGTCTATGAAGGAAAGCTGGACAAGGATGGCTTATAAATGGTTTTGCATTTACTAAATTTCATATCCATGAAGTTTAACTGGTTAGCAAATGTACTCACATGCCAATTTACTGACAGTCTAAAACCAGAAACAAATAATTCTGAATGTTCCATACAGCAATTAATAACCTTTTAATAGTCTTCAGTGATGGTTTTCAGGAAATAAAGTTGTACTATTAACATTCCTGTAAAACCATTAGTCCTAAATGCATGTAATTGATGGGAGTACTAATGTTTGTAAAATGAACTGAGACTGATTTATAAGTCTGATAATAAAATAGTTCAGTAAAGGGCTTTGATCTAATAGCTGTGAAAGCAGTACACACACCTTAACGATTATCCTTGCAGATATCCATCCTCCTTTTAACTTTTACTAGCTTCAGTCATGACAATTTGGAAAGGAAAAATCCCAACTAAATGCAGCTTGATAGAGACAACCATTGATCAGTTACACTCTGTTCTCCTTCCAGATACGAGCATCCAGTAGACTCCTTAGGCTATTATCAGTCTTACTTTATTTGTTGCTATTGACTGAGATTAAAGAAAATAAACACCTTGCCTTCTTCCTGAACTGATCAAAGATTCCCCCTATCCTACATATACTGAAGTCTAATAAACTGGCTTCTCCAGCACAATTTTTCTTCTGCAAAAGAAGTACTTATTCATATAATATTAGCCATGGTAAATCTCAAATTGCTTTTGTCCATTGGATCCACTCACTTTGCTAGTTTTTCTTCCCTTTTCCTCCTCCTTGATATAAATTGTAGTTTAAAAATCAAATCAAATCAATCAATATTAACTCAGTTTTTCCATAGTATTGAATCAGTTAATTTTGCTCACTAAATGAATACTTTCAATTAACTTCTAGGCACACTTAATAAACTCAAAGGATTGCATTCATTACAGTAGTGAGAGTAATCTTCCCATAGATGGCTTCGTATTTATGGTGCTTCTCTAAGAGTCTCTCCTCTGTTTCTGAGGATTAGGGCTTGATACTGCACCACAAGGTTTTATAGGCTGATTGTCTAAACTCTTTAAGATGAAGATACTGTCCTTTGCATAAATAATTCAGCATTTTTGTAGTTGTTCAATGTGTTGACTCTCTCAGCTTCTTCCTCCATCATTATCTACCACAGCTTTTTTCCCCTCAGGCAATGTCTAAGCAGTTTAGAGTTGAAAAGGTTAAAAAGGGCAGCTCCTCCTCTGCATGGCTCCTAGTCTAGCAGGTAGGACACCCTCATGGAGAGTGGGAGACCTCACATCAACCCCCTGTGCTGAAGCAGGTAGCAGGAGGACAGGAACCTGTGTCTATCACAACCCAATAATGAATATTATTTACTGGCAGGAGGGACAAGCAGAGGGAAGGAGGAAGCTGGCAGCATTGCAAGTTTCATCTGCTCCTGTGCATTCAGCCTCTGAAATATAGCTGGTTTAGAAAAGTTGCTGTCAACACCTTGCCTCGCTTTACCTGTCTCTTCTCCTTCCCTTCCCTTCCCTTCCCTTCCCTTCCCTTCCCTTCCNCTTCCTTTCCCTTCCCTCCCCTTTTTTTCCCCTATATATATATGTATATAATTTTAATTTTTTAAAAAAATGCAAATCCAACAAAGCTCAGATTTCTGCAGAAATTACCAATTATGAACCAAACCCCCCAACTCATTTTTCTTATATGTGGACAATTTAATTTAGATTAGTAACTTTGCTGACAAGCTAAAAGTTTTGCCTGTCTGGAACATTATTCAAAAACTGGAATGGAATTACTTCATCTTCATAACATAATTTTAAAGGTATGCAGTGTGCTATCAACCCTGAGAACTCATGTAGGTAACAGGCGCATATCACATTGCAGGTTGCATTGCCTTCTCATTACTTTCTGCTGCTCTGAATGAAAGTATTTCTAACACGAATCCAAGTATATTTCCCCGCTCAGTGAAACTGCCATCCATAACGCAAAAATACACAAAAAATGCCTTCAAAAAACCCTTTGGATTTGTCATCACTCTTTGAGCGATGATACCGGCAAGAATACTTCGTGGTCGAAGCGACTCCGGCCCGGAGGAGGGCTGAGTAAGCTCCGTGGCCACTCGCAAGCGGGATGCTCGCACTGCAGAGGGTTGCACGGTCATTACCGAGCTGTGTATCCGTGCTGGGCTCACTGCGGACCGTGGGGCCGAGCTGCGGAGCGGCGCCGAGCGCGCCTCCCCCGGGCAGGGCGCTGCTGCCTCCCCGGGCACCGCGGGGGCACCGCGGGGCTGGCACCGGCCCCCAGCCCCAGCAGCCCTGTCTGAGCTGGCCGTCAGAAAGGCTCGAACGCGTCCGACAGCGAGCAGCGAGCCCGTGCGGGTGAGCGCCTGGACTGGCGAGCCCCGGCGGACCCGGGCGGGCCGCACGGAGCTGCCGAGCCCGGGCGCGCTGGGGCTGCGCGGGGCATCGCCGGCTCGGGCAGACACAGCGGGCTGGGCTCCCACCCTGCCCGCACTGAGGTGTGTCACTCTCTGCCGGCTTTTACTGGCCCCGGGAGGGCCAGAATGTTAATCTAAGTGGTATAAAGATACATTCATTAAATTTGGAAGAGTTTTGAGTCTTGAATTGCATAGAATGCAGTCGTGCAAAAATAGGCAAAAATGTAAATGTATGGTTACAAAGTTGAAGCTAAACAAAGAGCAAACAGATACCCACCTAAAGAAAAATCAAATGAATTTTCACTTAGTATCAATGACCTTGCCGTCTGCTATGTATTCTTAGTGACAGGGAAAAGCACACCATGTAATGCCTCCCCACGAAGCGTTTTAATTTTCTCTTCGTTAGTTTCATTAGCGGGGAAGGGCCACTGCTCACAAGTTTGCTTTTACATAAATCTGAGTGGTAAAATTCAACATTTTCTGCTGGAACCGTTCTATATACAACCTGTCCATTAGTCACCTAATACATTTTTTATCACTTCATAGTTCATTTTCTTCCTTTGACCTTTGAGGATTCCCAAGGAATTCTAAAACCCATTAGTATCTATGAACACTCACAGTAAATCCATAAATGATTGCTTAATGGTCATTGCTAATCAGAATTAAGCAATCTTGGCATAGCTAAAGCTTTTATATATTTGGGGTTTTTTTTTCCTATGTGGTACACAGATTTTTTTTCTTTATTTATTTGCAATACTTACTTTAAGTATCAGATGATAAAATAAATGTGTGTTTCTGTGAAAAAGCCGATAAAATATTGTATGTATCAAGTGCTGAAGCCATAAATGCATTTAATGAGAGGCTGCATTTTTACAAATGACAGAGGGACTGTTTATGAGCATCACAGGGAGCTTACATAAGTTTGATAGGGATGGATGCAGCATCTCAAAGGAACAGATAATGGCAGTTAGAGAAAGGGATAGATGAACTGCAAAAGATTGGATTTCATATAGATAAACCTCACAGTGTTCAGATGTTTATCTGCAGTTTATCTAATCTGGGTGGCCTAGGGCTGTTGGGAGCTCACAAAGTCCCTGGTACCTCTGTTTTCAGGTAGGCTAGAAATGAAGTGAGACTATGCACACTTGCACTATTTTGGCACTTCTGCTTTTATTGCCTGCTGCAGCCGTGAAGTGCAGAGGTGAGAGCAAATTGAAAGTAGTGGACCAAACACAGCCCCACCAGATCTCCTCTGTGCTGGATGCTGTACAAACACAAAGGCACTGACAGCTTTGCCTGCCTCAGTGAATTTACCTTCTACAAAGGAAACGAGGGAGTGCAGAGCTGCACAGAGTGGAGAAGTGCTGATTTACAAATGTTCTGTAAATTCTGCTGTTCTTTTGTTTTGCAGTAAAGTGCAACATTTATTTATTGGGGCTTTATTAATTTTAAATATTGCAGAATTCAAGCAGAAGTTATGAATGATGCAAAGCCCTGAGACACAGTGAAAGATTCCTGGTGTTTTCAACAGACACTTCATTACCCCCTCTCTGGATGACAGCAAAGTTATGTGTGTGAAACTCATATGCTGCAACACCAAAACACTGAGCTGTTTCTGTGCAACCTGTTTCCAATATGAGACTCTATGCTTGGTACCTGCTTAACCATGTGGAGTAGTGAAAAGACAATCTAATCTTGGAAATTTATTGCTGGACTCAGAATTGCTGGTTGTCCCTTTAAAAGCCCTCTTCCCTGGTGCCAAGTGAACAAGGAAGACTCTCAGCTGCATTTTAAAGATTTAAATTTCCAGTTCTAATGACTGAAGAGGTATGAATGCCAAAAATAGGAGAAATTAATTTTTAAACCCCCAGTTTTTACTATTTTTAAAAACTGAGTTCTTACAGCCAAATGCTTGTTTTCAAGGCTTGAATCATGATTTTGACTGTCTTGACACTTAAAACATTGGCCTAGTTATTTGTGATTCACAGGGAAGTTACAAAGCTGTAAATAGATTTTGCTTAGTTTTGATTTTTAGCTAGTTGCCTTTCCATTGAGCACCAAATAATCTCTGCCTGCGCTTAAGATAAACGTATTGGAACTCATAAATTGATGTTATCTGTTGTTGGGTGTCTTGGAGGAAAGGCAACTGAATTCAGTATAGGAATTTCTTCAGCCAGAAGCAGATGTCACACTCTAAACATCTGAGGCTCATGATTTCTTGGCTGCCTTATTCTGTGCCTTTGTCACGCATTGTGTTCCAGCCTTGCTTTGAGGGGAGCGGCGAGGGAGCACCAGGGCTGCCTCATGTCCTTGTGTATTGTCATGTTCCACCATCATTTATGGTCAGGATCCTCATCCAAAGCCCTGTGAGGTCCAGCACCAGCCTTCCCCTGGTCTCCATGGTGTCAGAGCAGCCCCTGCTTGCCCAGTGTGTCCCTTCTGCCAGAGGGTAGGTTCTGCTCTGCTTAGCCTTTCATGAAAAATAACTGCTTTCCTCTCCTCTAAGGAATATAACTTTAAAACCAGAATTTTCCAGATATTTTAATGTATATTTAATTTAATATTTCAAAAGACGCATGCTCCTAGAGGAATACCTACATTTGCTTAAGCTAATCCATTGTCTATTATGGATTTCAGTTGGATTGTTTTCACTTCTTCCTATATCTGTTCTGGTTTTGGGTTTGGGTTTTTTTATGCGATGAAAAAGGGCTCTTTCTTTCAATTTTATTTCTCACTGCTTTCCTTTCCTAGCAGTCATGCACTGCTGTGCTATTGTGTATGGTCTGAGGACATGAGCTGGCTGTGAGCAGAAGTCAGAGATGTCCCTTGCAAAGCAGAAGTGGAGCACACAGGAAAAAGCCCTCAGTTAAGGTCATGGTAGACAAGGCACAAACAGAGGAGAAGTACAGCACCTTGAAGGCTTAGGGCCTTTGCAAGGAGCAGCAGGGGAAAATATTTTATTGGTACTTTAGCTGACTGATTTTGTTTCAGGAGACCATAGCAGAAAAAAACAGAATAATTGAGGAAATTACAATAATAAACCCTTTTCTGAAATGGTATTTAACTACTGACAGCTGATGAAATGAGTCCAGAAGTATGCATAAAACAAGAAAGAAAGAAGAAGAAAAAGAAAAACATGTTCTTGTTCATGGACATTGAGCAACTTGGCCCAGACCAGTCTCCATTTGGCTTTATTTCAGCAGGAAATTTTTTGGTAAATCATAAATTCTTTCCCAAAATATACAATGCACTAGTTTAAAAACAATCAATCATTCAATTGAAATTGAGGACGAGTTTGTCGAGGCAGCTGTCTCATTTTCGGGTAGCTGGTCAGAGATACGGGCGGGATTCCTGCCTGCAGAGCCGCCGGGGAGCCGCGGGCTGGGCAGAGGCTGCGGGGAGGGACAGCCACGGGCTGGATGGAGCAGCGCATCCTGCGGGTCAGCGCTGCCAGGTCAGTGCTGGGGACAGCCCCTGGCCTCGCCTCGGGGCGTGTGGCCTGGCTGCAGACACTCCTTTCCCCATCTCCAGGTGTGTACTGACATTTCCATGTGTGGGGCAGCCAAAGAGATCCAGCAAGCGGAGATGGGATCCAGGTACACTTTGCAGGGCACCCAGGGACACGAGCATGGAGCACATCAGTGAGGTCAGGGCGATGGCTTCCCGCACAGAGGGATGGCTGGCGTGGCTGAGGGGTGCCAGAGGGGGGTCTGGGAGCTGCTCCTGACATCTTCTGGAAGAATATGTGCTTATGTAACTGGTATTCCCTAGTGCAAAGGCAGTTGCCAGTCTGTGCCGCTGCAAGCTGCCAAGTTGGTCTCCATCTTTCCCACACACCCTGCTTTTTAAGAAACCTTTATATTTGTTTTTTCTACATCGTTTTTCACGTCTGATAATTGTGCTAGATTAACGATGAATGCTTTGATCTTCATATACAATGAAGTTTATTATAAATCCATTGAGAAGGGTGTAACCAGAAAATGGAAAACTCCAAGTTATTTGGGATAGTGAGACAGCAAAAGTGAAGAAGTAATAAAGATGGTCCTTTAAAAAGTAGGAAAAAAAAAACCCCTTCCTATTTAATAAAATGAAACAATGTTTGAAGCATACCCCACAAAGATCAAANAGGTTTTGGAATTACTTTGGATTTTCACCAGTCTAACAAGATGAGAATCTTGTCTTGTTTAAATAAATTATTTGAAACCATATTCCCCAACGGCCCAGCCTTCAGTAGATATTGCTGTTGAAAGGCTGGTCCCTTTGTTTGTTTGCCAGAAATATGACTATATGCGTGTGCTTTGTTTTTGAAGTCTTTCTATTAGTGGACATGAGTCTGCTTGTCCTGTCAGGTCCTCAGCCAATACTGAACTTGAACTTTGTTCTTCTGTTTCAGATCTGGTGAAGCCTCTCCATTTTCGTCCAGATGTATCTTGTGGCCCAGAAAGAGCATTTTCTCTGCCCACAGACATTACCTTCCCCCAGCTCTATCAAAAGGGTTTTATAATTTCTCAAATAATCATGGGAGGAGATTCCTGAGTATTTTTTCTTTGCTTGCTGTAATCACAATATGGTCTTTTGGATCTCTTCTTTTACCTTTTTGCCTCAAGTGTCTAGAGCTGTCTTCTCAAAAGTGCAGCCTGATCCCAGTTGGGAAACTATGCTATGACATCTGCAGCTGTGACACTTGTGTTTGCAGATACAACAGTTGCATATGAGGCTGCCCACAAAGTTTTCACAGATAACTTCAGCTGAATGTGTTTTTCCTGGTGCCCAGAGATCCCAGGCAAACTGGCTGGACCTTTTAATTGCACCTAATGGATATACCTCTGTATTATTTAACATACTGGCCTTTTCCAGAATAACTTTATTAATTCCCTGGTGACAGTTTCCTACCTTTATGTGTTAAGAATTTACCTCTTGTAAGGAATTTTATAATGCTGGTTTCAGGAAAAATTATGCTCACATTGCACTAACATGGAATTGCACAGCAATAGATTCAATATATTTATATACAAGAATTATTAATAACAGCATCAGTGTCTTACTGATTTTTCTCTGAAGCTACAATTATAGCTAACTATAATCTCTGCTGCAATGATGCAAAATCTGTGAGAATGTTCTCTTACAGGCAAATAAACTTACCTGTGTGAGGAATCTCAAGCAAATGCCTTAGAGATGTGACTTTTCTGAGTAACACTGGGTGAATGGTGGCAACACCAAAGACTTCAGTAATCCTATTTTGTTCAAGACTGACCCTGCTGTCATGGTAGTCCTATTTAGGTACCATACTTTTCCCATTGAATGACTCCTACTGTAGCAAAGGCACTAAGAAATGGTTGAAAGTTTTAGTTTTCAATTCACTGCAGTTAAGCCATGCGGTTTTCTGAGTACAATTTCATAGGACTGCAGAAGATTGTAAATCCTCAGAACATTTTGCACAATTCTTTAATGTCAAAGACAGCATGTATTCTGAACTGCTGAATCTGCAGCTTAAAAGGAGGTAGGTTTTCTTCCAGACTTTATACTAGGAATTCAGGCAGAATTTTTTTCCTCTGATCATCAAAACCCTTCTTTTAATTTTTCTTCAGAGTGCATTCATGGCAAGTTTTTGAGCTTTAATGTGAGTGTTGCCTGGTATCTAAATACTTTTACCTTTGTGTCCTTTCACTTCAAATTTCTTCTAAACAACAACCATATCTCTAGAAATGCAGCACATTATTTTTTCATTTATTCTGCTACAGCAAATTTGTGTTGTTTCCTTGGAAAGCTGATACACCATTTTCCTCACTCACCTATATGTTCTAGATAGACTCATTATCTGCTATAGCTGGATTGATCTTGCATGAGTATATACATCCTGCAGACACATCTGCTCTTTCCTGGCTTGCAAATTGTTAATGGTCTTAGGGATCCATTGTCAATTATCACTACACAAAGTTCTATTTTTATTTCTGGGTTGTTTTTTTTCCAATTTTTTTTTCAAATACTCAAATACTCCAAATTTAAAATACTAGATTTTGCTACTGGAAACCTTTCAATAAATTAGATGGAAGTCAAACATAGGAAGTTTTCAGGATTTTTCAACTCCTTTTTTTCAGTTTGTTTTAATAATTTTAACTTTTTTAAAACCTCAGGCAAACAGCACCAGTTGAAATGGTTAAATGTTGACAAATATGAGAAATGTGGATAATATTTTTCTACAGCACTTTCTGTAATGGAGATCAGGAATATCTGAATGCTTCAATTGGTGCAGGACATTTAAAAAATTGCACCAATGTAGCACTTTTAATCTCTAAGATTCCATAGAATATGGATGTTTATTAGTCAAAATAAGTTGTACAGTACAATTTTTTACATACTTGTTGGCTGAGGAAGAGGAAAAATATTTCATGGACTTGTGAATTACATGTCAGATAAAATATATTCAGAAGTATCGCAGCCTGTTAATTTGACTTTGCAAAATTTCTGTGACACGCGTGTCAGACTTCAAAAAACCCACAAACATATTTTAAAAGCATCCAGAGATCACAGAGACATCAACCTATTGTGTGAATGGCAGCAAGGGAACATTTGGATTCTATATAGGCAATCCCTGTATTGTCTCTGATGCTTAGCAGACACCACATATGATTTACTACCATTTTTATTAAAATAAAAAAGCACAGTTCAATAAATATCATATCAGACTAGGTATTATCCCAGACATATTTTATTTCTTAGTTTTTGCTGCCTCTTCAAATTTTGGCATAAAACAGGAGGCTGTAACAGACTATAAAGGAAAAGTTACAGAGGGTATTCAAGTTTGTGATGAGTGAAAAGGCTGCCTCAGTTATTAGTGCTACCTAGACATGCAGTAAATGATAGGAATAATCTCATATCCAGGAAAGGTTTGTCACAGCATTTATGGTAAAAGTTTATAAGTAAATTTTTCTTCCACTCCCTTAAACTTGATTTATCCAACAGATTGTTACTATTGAAACTTTATGGTGTTTTTTAAACTTTGAAATAATTTTTTATAGTGAAAAACTTCTAATGCACAATGTTATTGGGCAGCACTCAATTTCATGCCAAGTGCCTAGGAGACTCGGGGAGAAGAGAGACTGAAATCGAGCAGAGGTGAGTGATGCAGAAGCCTCTTTTGCATCTTGTTTTATTCACTTATGAGGGGTCCTCATGCCACTGCCATCCTGCCTGCCTGTAGAGCTGCTCAGCTTTCTCTGTGGGCTGTGTAGGACACACAGGCTGCTCCCTGCATAAAGGGAGGGGTTGGCCATGGCTGCCTGCCAGTGCTAGAGCCACTAATATCACTCCTCCTTTGCAGCTGGGCAGGGGACAGAGAATACAACATAAGTCTTGTGGGTGAAGATAAGGACAGCAAGAGATAACACTACCATTACTGCCACAGGCAAAACAGACCTGACTTGGAGAAATTAATTTATTACCAATCAAATCAGAGTAGAGTAATGAGAAATAAAAACTAAATCTGAGAATGTCTTCCCCCCTCCCCTTCCTTCTTCCTGGGCTTAACTTCACTCCTGAATTCTCTGCCTCCTCCCATCACCATTTATCACACACTGTCTCTACTGTTGCTTATTCCTCAGGGGGAGGACTCCTCACACCATTCCCATGTTCCAGCATGGGATCCCTCCTTGGTGGACAACTCCAAACAGGAATCTTCCCACAGGCTGCAGTTCATCATGAGCTGATTCAGATGGGTCCCTTTCCATGGGGTGCAGTCCTTCAGGAGCAGGTTGCTCCAGTGTGGGTCCCCCACGGTGTCACAGGTCCTGCCAGCAAACCTGCTCCAGTGGGGCTCCTTTTTCTGTGGGGCCATAGGTCCTGGCAGAAGCCTCGTGAGCCTCCAGCACAGGCTTCCCATGGGGTCACAGCCTCCTGTGAGTGCATCCCCCCTACTCATTATGCCAGATTGTTTTATATTGGCAATAAATTAAAATAATTTCCCCAAGTTATGACAGTTTTGTCCATGATGGTAACTGGTGAGTGATATCTCTCTGTCCTCACCTTCACTCATGAGCCTGTATTTTCTCTCCCTTGTCCAGCTGAGGAGAGGGGTGATAGAGCAGCTTTGGTGGACACTTGGCATCCAGTCACGTCAGGATTTAAACACAAAACCACAACAATTTCTATAGTAGATCATGTCTTTAAATTTTAATCTATTTAATTTAGTATTTAGCTTTAACAACAGAGTGATCAGTTTGGAGAGCAAACCATCTATGAGATAATAAGCAAGGAATTTCCTAGCTCATGTGAGTAAGTAGCTTGTCCTGTGCTGGGTTTTTTTTGCTTGCCATTTAATATAACTACCAGTCTGCTGTCTCTTTGATATGGCTTTTGAGAAGAAGCTGAGTTATGTTCCTACATCTCCTCTGGGACCTTTTCTAGATTGATGTATTAACCAAAGTACATGATCTTAAACTGATTATTTGGTGCTGTTGTCTGGTAAAGTAACTTGGTCCAGTTTATCATATTAATATGTGTTTGACTGATTGCTGGTTTTGTCTCAATTTCAGCAATGTCTTGGTTTAGGGCAATTTTGAGAGAAAATCCTCTAAAGGAGTTATCTCTAGAAAGCAAATTCAAGCAGCCCCTCCCCCAGCTGGTTCGAGAAAAAAAATTTCCTTGGAGAAAAGTGGGAAAAAACCTGTTTAATTAACAAACGGAAGCATTCACCAGAATGAAAAGAAAATTGAACAAGATTAAACAATAAAACTCTTGAGTGGCAAGTACACAGACAAATGCGGATAACGAGCCTCATAAAGGCAACCCAGGACAGCATTTACGAAGCAAATTTTTCTGGGATTAAGAACATAAAATCTCAGAAAATGTGTTGTTAAAATTTAATTTCTATTTTCCCTTTGGCTTGATGATACCTGTTGGTAATGCACTCCACTCTTTGGGAAGAAAACATATCTCTTAATATCTTGAATCTTGCCCTTTGGTTTTGCTGAAAGTCCAACATAAGTTGCTAAAGGACATGGAATATTTTTGTAACTTTGTGTTTATTACTTTGACTCTCCTCTATCCTAAAATGATTTTCCCTTTTAATAACTCTTGTCACTAATTTTCATATTTTTTTGAATATATCTGTATTTCTGTTGTTCAACACAAGAATGTGTTTTATCCTCCCCTACAGCTACCTAAAAGATAGTGCCTAGCCCGACATAGTTGTTCAGAATCTTTCAAAAGGAAGACTGAAATCCAGGGAGAATCTCACTGAATTGAAAGATGAGTGTTTGAAATAACTCAGAAAATTCCCATCCTTAAGATTGGTGTTTTAATTACAGAGGAAAGTGTAGCCTCCATTATGAAACTGCACACTGACATTTTGGACAGCTAAAGCTAGGTGAGATCAATCCTGCACACATAATCATACCTGAATCACTATTATGGATTTGTGTATCACCCAATATTTTCAGTATCATATAGCATACCATTTTTTAAAAAACCCATACAATTCACTTTCTTTTTTTTTTCTTTCCCCCCTACCCCTACAACCACCACATAGAGTCATAGCATGATTTAGATTAGATGAGATGTCTGGAGATCATCTAGCACAACCTTCTACTCAATGCAGACCCAACTTAGGTTATATTGCTTAGAGCCTGTCTCAGTTGAATGCTGAATATCTCCAAGGATGGATAATCTTCAGCCCCTCTAGACAGCCCTTTCCAGTGTCATTATGAAGATTTTTTCCTTATAACTATTTTATATTTCCCTTGCTGTCATTTGTGTCTCTTGTGTCTCATTCATCCACTGTGCACCACTGAGAAGAGTCTGGCTCAATTTCTCAATATCCTTTCATTAAGTAGTTGTAAACAGCTACAATATTTTCTCTTAGCCTTCCTAAGACTGAAAAATCCCACTTCCCTCAGCCTCTTCTTGAACGTCCCTCCTTGCTCTCGCTCCTTAATCGCCTCCATAGCCCTCTGCTGGACTTCCTCCAGTTCGTTGGTGTTGTTGCACAGAGGAGTCCAGAGCGGGACACAGCACTTGAGAGGAGCTTTCCCTCTTAAACCAAAGGGAATAAACACTTCCCTCAACCTGCTGGCTGTGCTTTTGCTAATGCAGCCCCGTATGAGCTTGGCTTTCCAGATGGCAAGAGGGTTTGCTGTGCATTCCTAGAGCTGAGCGATGTGAGGCCTGGGTCCTTTTCAGGGTGGGTGCAGTTACTGCAGAACTCATTTGATGTAATTCCAGTTGTGTCCTCCAGTGGGAATCACTTGACACCATCAGCATGAAATGCTGAGTGCCATTGCTCAGTCACTGGGAGTGGGATAATTCCATCCAACAAATGTTAGGTGTTGTGTCTGAGCTCAACATCTGCCATTGCTCTAGGGGCAATGAGGAGAAAGAGAAATCTGCAGAGACTGATTCTTCTCACCTATTTCAGACCCCTGTTTTATGAGGAAATTATTCTTATTGGAAGGGTCTGGCTCTTTTCCTTGGTTACAGAATACGCCTGGAGAGTTGGCTTAAACTGAACTTCTAAACATTTGATAGATTTTCTTAGGCCAAACCAATCTTACCCTTACTGCAGAGTTTTGCAGTCCTCCCTTGCACAGGCTAGGCAAAATGTGTTTATAAGTAATCTGATGCCCATATGTGCAATTTTTCTGCTGTTACCATTCTAAATGTTTTCTGCAAGTTTGACCTCCAGAGTAATCAGGTGTGGTGAGATAGATGAGCCTACTTAAAATTTTATTTTACCAAGCAAAACAGATAAAACTCATATAATTGCTCTAATAGCCTCATTCATCACATGACCTTGGTGATCTGATGTTTTCCACTCTATTTCACTCCTGTAATTCTTGTAGAGGAATGGAAAACCAATGCCAAGTCTGTGCAAGAAAAGATCCATTTCTGGGAAAGATGGAACTTTCCCAGAAGGAAAGTTCTTTTCCCCAGCTGGAAAGACATTGACTTATTCTTCCTGCTTCTTGAAAAAAACAGTGGCCATTTGGTTGACCAGTGAAGATAGCTGCATCAATATGAGAGCTGCTCAGAGATGCCTGATATCAGACAAGGAAATGAAAATTGTAGTAGTGTGACTCTGGCCTTACATTCAAATATTTAAATTTAATAATCTATTTTTAAGGATTTTTCTACTTTTATTTGTATCTTTACCAAAGATATTTATAATATTTCAATATTTGAAAGAAGTGTTGAATATCTGTTGGCAGAAGCAAGTATAAATTTTTAATTTATGCAAGCGTCCTTAAATTCAGAGCACTGGCTAAGTCATTTATGGATGAAGAAGGTGAGATGTTCTACATAAGACAGGCCTGTGCTGTACTGCATCCTTCAGAAGCTTCATACCACTGTCTGAAAATGGAAATACACCATCTCACTAATGAAACTGAACTTAGAAATGTCGTAGTCTGAATACTCCAATTCCCCTTCAGAGGGAACCAAGAAAAACTGACGGTTAAACATCTCCTCACCTGTCATCAGTCACTTTTAACCCAAAACTTGCAGTTCTCTGTGAGTGGGACAGAACTCTTCTCACCAGAGGACCAGATGGTACTATTGTAAAATCCATCACCAGCTTTAAAGGTTTGCTGCCGTGCTTTGTTCCCTCAGTCCCTCCTCCTGCCCAGGGTGAGAAACACAGCGAGGCAATAAGGCTGTGCTGTCTTTAACCTATGGATGATATCCAGGTTTGAACTCCAGTGGGACTCACCTGAGCATCATTCAAAATCCACAGCTGTTGTCAGGTGTTTTCATTTGGTTAGTGACACATCAGAGGGCATTGTACTGAGCCTCTTTGATCCATAGAATTTGTGTTTGTTCTTGATCTGAGAGGTAAGTATGGTTCTGAAGCAAAAGGCCCCTCAGAGTATAAATGTACAAGAATACATTTGGACAAGAATACAAATGTACAAGAATAAAATTGGATATGCTTACTTTGCTATAATTTAATCCTGACTTGAAATTGTTTGAATAATTTATTCAAAGACTGAATAGATTCATACAGTCTCTATCAGCCAAACCCTGCTGAACAAAAAAGTTCCTCCTAGCTAAAATCTTGGGGATGTACAATATCAATGTGTACAACACAATTTACCTTGTGAGGCACAAAATGGTGAGACTAATTAGGTGTGTCAACTGTTTCTTATTTTCACATCTTTATGTCTTCAATATATTATTTCAAATGTTGATTTGAAATGTATTTTTAAAATATCCTTGACCAGTTATTGCTATTGTGAACTTTTGAAATGAGAAAACAAAAATGTTTGAGCCCAGTGGAAGACACACAGTGAAAAGCACACATTCTTTGTTTGGAGTGGCAATCTCTTGGCTACTTGAGGTCAAAATGCAAATAAATACAGGGCAATTTAGGTCAGAGACTTGGGGACAACAAGGAGGTCAGAGGTTAAAGTCAAGCAGTCAATAGGAAATGAAACTATTTTCTGACTGTTATTTTAACGCCAGTTTGTCAAAATGAATAAAATTTTATTAAAAATGCATCATCATTTAGTGTTGCTGTAAAAATAGCAAGACTCCAACTAAAGGCAAGAGTTCCATATCCTGAGTGCTGTCAAAACCAAATGAAATGTAAGGAAATCAAGAACACAAAAAATCAAAATTTTTGTACAGTTTAAGTGCACAATACATCTACAGAGGAGTTCATGTAGTTCAGATGTCCCATCTCAAGAGGATGTGATATTAAAAATAAAGAATCACAGGAGGGCAGCAATCATGATGAAATGTGTGGAAAAGCTTTAACATCAGGAACAAATGGTTTAGGTCTCATCAGCTTGGAAAAGAGGATCAATGAGCATAGATGGGATGTATGTATGCAAAGCAATGACTAAAGTAAGCAGGAAATGGCTGCTCACTGCCTCTCCACATTACAAGTAGAAAACACCAAGTTAAATGACTGATTGATAGTTTCAATTAAGGAGAAGATGAGATTTTTTTATCCCTTGCTAGGGAAGCTGTGGAACACACGGTTCTGTGTCAGTGGTGGATGCCAAAAGGTTTACGTAGCTTCTAACTTGAGAAGACAAACTTGTGGGGAAAGCAAAGTAATCCCACAAGGACTATTTAACACACAGATCCTTCTTCTGGAAAGGAGGTTGCTGAGCTGCAGACTGCTGTATGCTGGAAGGGGAGGCTGGGGAATCATCACTCTATGCTTGACCTGCCATTGGACTCTTCTCTTGGCCTCTCTTACTAGCTGTTGACAGAGTCTGGCCACCAGATCTTTTGTTTGCCTCCTGACAGCTGTTCTTAAGCCACCACACAGAGACTGGCAGTGCTGTTATACCTATCACTGTGGCCTCTGTAAAAGTCTTCAGCAGGAACACTCTAATTATGAGTGTGAACCTGCCGTGTTCTCAAAGTAAGCACAGAACTCATGTGCAGCAGATCATTACACTGAGAGTGATGGCCATGAAATTATTGAAATGGATTTATGGGCAACTCCAAGACTATCAGTTGTAATGAGGATCTAGAATTCTTAGTTAATATTGGTCATAATAGGCTTCTAGCCACTATAACCTCCTCCAGTTTGTAGCTGAGTTAGAGCTGAGTGTCATTTATTACACCTAATTCACCAGAGTGTTTAGGTGATTACTAAGTCATCATGCCAAAGCGTTTTCTTTGGTAGTCCTTAGTTAATTTCAAATTGAACAATAGCATTTGTCAGTCAAGAAATACAGTACTTCTTCTTTCCTCACATCCTGCACCTCCAGCAATTCTCCTAGTGATACTGTCAATAAAAATGTTTGGCAGAGGCAGCTGCTTTTCAAGGTGTGAATTACACCTTTGGCTTTTACATTATTTCTGCCATCCATAAAGCAAAGATGCAAGAGAAAAAAAGCTCCCAGTGTTCCAGTACTGTTCCCAGACTGCATGCATATTTCTACTTCATTTCCCAGCAACTTAAAATGCTAATATTTGCCTTGCAGACTACAGCAGACTTCAAATTGTGGGTGAAGGAGATCTGGGAGGACTGAAAATCCAATCAACTTTAGGATTATGTCTTGGCAAACTGAGCTGGAATCAACTGTTGGGATGCAGAAAAGGACAATAAGAAGCAGTTTTAAGGAGAATAAACCAGGAAATAGGTAAAAATAGGTGAAGAGAGGGAAATTGGTTCAGTAGTAGTTTCACAGAATGGGAGAAGGGGGATAATTGCTGAAGATAAATTAAACAGGGGTCAATGAAGACTGAGACACTGTCATAATAGATTGTTCCTACTGGAGGAGTAATTGAAATGGCTCTGTTAACTTCAGTGGGAGTTGGATGAGGGTCTATAAACTGCTGGAGGAATATTTAAGTTAGCTTTTCACATTAAGTCTTCATGGACATAAAAAGGCTTTAGAAGGAAGATCCTAGAACTTCCACTATTGTGGACAATAACGTTTTGAGTTAGTCTCAGGCTAATTGAATTAACACTGCTGCAATGTAGGAATATCTGAGTTCCCCTGAAAACCACTTCAGTTGTTATATTAAATATGCAAATTTCTCTATTTTTCCTCAAGTATCAAAGCCAAAACCAATCAGTGAATTTCATTATATGAAAAAGATGCTTCACTTACAAATGGTGACGCGATAATTCTAAAATTGTCACAACAAATGAATATTCAGTAGGTCCCAATCCTGGACCTGGACCCTTGGCAAAAGGTTGCCAATATTAGTGCAGCCAATTAGATGCACAGTCTTGTTCTACAGCCTTGTAGACCTGCTGGCAAAGTCATCCCTAATAGTTTTGAGCAATTTCTATAAATGTCAAAGCATTGCCAAGTGCCTTCCCTAAGCAGGTGCTCTAGGGGCAGATGGGACAGAAAGGAAAGCACTGGCACAGAGCTGTTGAGAATGACAGCAGAAATGTTAAGGTAGATGAATAGTTGCAGCAGGAGGGATGTTTTAATTTGTAGACACTGGGCATCGATTGGTTTTTTTTTTCCTCAGGCTTTAATAAGATTGTAAAGCCAGGGCCAGAGAAAGACAGGCAGCAGAGTAACATTTTAGCCAGCTACCATGTTTGAAATGAGTTCCAGTTGACAAGTGGGTTTTGACTTTATTCCTTTGGATGCCTAGTTCAACTACTGAACATCTGTTATTTCAACACCACATCCACCCAGCTATGTATTCTAAATAAGCCTTGTCAACTTGGTGGACACAATCTGAGAAGAAAACAGACACATTTCTGTTAAAAGGAAAAAAAAGTTGTGCTAGCAGATATTAAAAGTGCTCTGTTAGCTGAGGACCAATGACCCTTAAAATCAAAGGCAAAATTCTTGTCCCTTTAAGTGAAAGCTAGTAACTTACAGTAATTTCTTTTTGTTTCGATGAAACTGTGTCTACAAATGTTCTTTGTTAATGAAACAATACTGGATCATGAAAAGGATGTATACACAGAATAATGAGAAAATGTTAGTAGTGTCATTGCTAACTGGAATATAACTAATACAAATGAAAAGCCACCTCATGTTTTGTGAACCTCTATGCCCCACGAAACTACTCTGCTGATTCTCCACTACTTCCTTCAGCTTCAGAGAAGGAGCCTGTGTGTTTACACAGTTTTCCTCTAAAGGACTGAGCAAAGTAGATTAGATGCATGTTAAATCAAACAAAGGAAATGGCATTGTGGCAAACCCCAGACATTTATTCTGTGAGGCATCCTTGTCTTCCCAGAAGTGTGGAGCTGTGTCAGCTTAGATCACCCGATATGAAGGTGAAAATAGAGGGCAGATAGAGAAAGTCTGTGGATAAGATTTACTTGTAGGCACTCTATCAATAAAAATGTAGTGGACTGCACACTTTTACATGTTTGCAGAAGGGGAGCAGAGCAGAAAAACACACAAAACTTCTCATCTAATAAAGATGAGAGAGAAAAGACAGACTGAACACTTCAAGAACACAGGGGAATTTTTTTGTTGGGTTTTTTGGGGAGGAGGGGCAGACTTGAGAGTGGTAACAAAGTACAGAGTTCTTTTTTAAATTAATTTCTTTGGATTCCCTATTCCTTTATGGATGTCCTCTTCCAATTGTCCCCCCCCCTCTGATTTCAAACACAGGTATTATTGCACAACTGAATGAAAGAAAAAAAAGAAAGGAGAAGAACCCATGAATGACAGTCACCAGCAATTGTCAATTTGCTGAAGAAACAAGGACTCAAGAAAACAGATTTTTTTTTTTTAACCCATGAGGCTTTCAAAACTGTATCCAAACTCCTCAGCCAGCAAGTAACCTGGCATCATTTGGCATTCCAGCTGGTTCTAGGAGGTGGAAGTAAAGAGGTGTATGAATGTGAAAAGCACAATGATTTTTTTTATCCTCAAAACACTTCCTTAGTGCTGAATTATGGTTCAGGCCAGTTTGTAAGTTATATGAGCCAGTTTGCTGATCCCTAGATATGAGACTCCAGGGAGATAAAGCCAGACTCCAAAACAATCATTCAAAAATCCAGTCAGAAGAAGGATGAATATGATACTTTTGGGGATGGTGGCCTGTGGAGGGAAGAAAAGGAATTTTAAATGGGAAATTACTCAGAAGACCATAAAAATGAGCAAAACAAGAAGGAAAAAAATGACAACTTTTTGCATTATGGAAAAATATTTTCCACTGTAAGACTCAGCAAAATAAAAAGGTACCTGTCTTTTTAACTCATTCTTTCCTGAATTTCAGGTGTCTCTGCCAGTGTGGCAGACCTAAAAGCATGTGCTTCCTGCTTCCTGTCACAAAGATCCTCACTGCACTTGACAGTAGCAGTGTCACCAAAGGTCTATGTTAAAGGCTTGCTTCAGCAGTTGACCAAACACATCTGGATTTGGTGAAAAATAAGCATATTTTGGTAGTAAAACAGGAAGAGTCGCTGAAGATCTCTGCAAGGCTGCATCAAATGAACCTACAGATTTCCTTTATGACCTTAAAGCCTGAAGTTCATGAGTTTAGTGGTTACAAATATACATATATTTTTTATGCATAGTTTGACCAAATAACAGCTGAATGTGGATTAAAGTGACCATTCATGTGTTTGGTCATCTCCACATGTAGTTAGTGAAATTAAGAATTCTTTTCAGCAATGTGCCTGCATTGTTCATGCATATTTCTGCATTGAAAACATCTGAAAATTTGGCCTATGACCTCTTTGCTGATATTTCTATTGGGAATGTGTTGAAATTGTTCCTTCAGTAAACTCCCATTGATATTGTAAGGCTAAATGAATTCTTTTGGAAAGCACACTAAAATTCTTGGAAGGACAGCCAATAATGTAAGTACAAAGTACTTTTTTATATAGGCTGAATCACATTCCTCTATGTTATGTGTAAGCTGAAATAGTTATTTAATATCAGCCTTAATGAGGAAAAGCCTACAAAATGTTCTATGTGCTGAATGCTATGAGCATCACTGATGTAACTGTACTGGTGCTTGAGGTCCCATGTGCTGAGTGCTTTCATAGGAAAAAATCCTCAAAAATGGGAACAGAACTGGAACACAGGTGACAACTTTATGTATGAATGTGTGCATCTGCTACAGGTGCCTTGAACATTGCAATTATATTGATTTTTTTTTCACAGGGAAGAGGGATGTCAAATATGTTTGTTTGTTTGTTTGTTTGTATGTTTGTTTGTTTAAATCAAAGATTCATATTATCAAAATATACCAATTAGGAAAGCATCTGATGCAGTACAGAGGGCCTAAAGGAGCAGCCAGAAAACTTCTCCCTGTAACTCCTGAAGCAAACTATAATTGCAACAGCCACAGCATCCCCTGAGCTTCTTCTCTTTGGGCATTATCCATGGACTGGCATAGGAAATGAGCTGTGCTTTAGTGGGCTCCAGTGTGTCAGAGGGATTGTCTCCTCAAAGTAAAGCTGGAAATGGGAATGGGATTTTGAGCTGTTAAGGGGAGAGGCGAGTTGGGGAGTCAACTTCTGTCGAACTCTCACTGAAAATTTCATCAATAGATGTGTGTATTTGGGTAACTAAATCCATCCCTGGCATCTTGGCTGCACATCAAATCCTGTGCTCAGTTCTGGGCACCTCTCTACAAGAAAGACATTGAGGTGTGGGAGCATGTCCAGAGAAGTGCAACAAAGCTGGGGAAGGGTCTGGAGGACAAGCAGCACAGGGAGCTGGGGGTGTTTAGCCAGGAGAAAAGGAGGCTCAGGATAGAGCTTCTCACTCTCCACAGCTGCTTGAAAGGGGGTTGTAGCAAGGGGGGGTTGGTCTCTTCTCCCAAGGAACGAGCAACAAGATCAGAAGAAATGGCCTTAAACTGTGCCAAGGGAGGTTTGGACTGGATAACAGAAAAAATTTCTTCACTGGAAGGAACAGCAGGCATTTGAATAGGTTGTCCAGAGAAGTGGGGAATCACCACCCCTAGAAATGTAAAAAAAATGTGGATGTGGCACTTGGGGATACACTTTTGCATTGAACATCAGGGGTTAGCAGTTGGACCCAATGATTTTATGGGTCTTTTCCAACATTAAACAGCTCTGTGATTCTATGATCCCTATAAGCCTGATTTTTAAAAATGCTGTATCAATTTCTGCATCTATGGAGGTTTGTATTTACTTAGCCTAAATGTTGTTATAATGAGCTAAACAGGGACATAAAAACTCAACTCGTTTCTTATCTACATTAAAGCACCATAAACACATTTGACATGGTGTACTTTAAAAATTTTTTTAAAAAAGAAAAAAAATAGAGAAAACCACCCATCTAGAAGCCAAGCTTTCTGTGCAGGACTCTGTTTGGCTTCAGTGCAGCTACCTGCCAGGCTGATTCCAGATTTCAAGAGTCTAGTGAATTGTGACAGACTGGCGTCAGTCTTGTATTCCTATCTTATGAAACATTTCCAATGAAATATTTTAATTAAGATCAGCTTTGCTGGCATCAGAAAACTCATAACCTTCCCACAATCAAACATCAGCTGGAGAAAGCAGTAAG
Organism: Dicaeum eximium; assembly: GCA_013396995.1. Taxonomy (NCBI): domain Eukaryota; kingdom Metazoa; phylum Chordata; class Aves; order Passeriformes; family Dicaeidae; genus Dicaeum; species Dicaeum eximium. The sequence goes on along the minus strand of VWZP01002147.1, from coordinate 282,085 downwards.
CAGTTGACCACAGAGCTGTTTAACTTCAAACCAAGGTGGGAACCTGCTCTGGTTTGTCAGACAGTGTCTTGTTGCTGTCCTGCTCCTCAGGCTCAGCTTTGACTCCTCAGTAAGAAAACAGCAATGTAGAAAACCACCCATGTATCTTTTCCACAAATATTCAACTCACTCCCTGGATTCAGATGGATTTTCTGATATTAAACAAGTAAATCTATAATGGAATAGGGAATTAAAATTAATCAAAAACAGAGCTGTTAAAGAAATTCACTGCCTGCCAATAATTTGTTATTATTGTTTTTCCCTGTGGATTTCAGTCACTGAGCACTATGTCCAGCTTGCCATGTCGTCAGCATTCACTGGATCCCTGCACAGGCTGTCTGAGGAAATCAAGTTGTTTTTTAAAAAATATGTAGAATGTGGTCATTTAATTTTTTCAGCTTATAGATTTCAGGGTACCTAAAGTTCCTTTGAAATGGAGCAGTTTTCTGGGCAGATACAGTGGCCAATCACCACTTCTCCTGTTAATTTGCATATAATGAGTCTATTGTTCATAAGGGATTAGCATCCAGAGACTGCTGGCTGCTCAGGCTGCTCTTTGACGGATTACTTGGACCTGTCATGACTCTTTAAGGATCCCTGCTAAGAGGCAGAGTAAATTACCCTCTGCTGAGCTCTGTGCTGCTGTGGCGAGGCTGTGGTTTATTTAAATCGAGTTCAGCCATTACCACACCACACAGCAGCATTTGCTGCAAGCAGAGAGAAGTTTTGTGCAGCTTGGGCACTGGGGCTCCCAGGGCTCCTCAAGGCTTGACTCTGCTTGCAGGGCAGGCAGATCCAGAGGGGCTGGCCATGGCCATGGGCCTGATGGCTTTGGTAGCCCTGAGGGAAGTCAGTGTCAGTGTCCTAGGGACTCCGATGGAGGATCAGCTAAGCGTCTTCAGCACGCCAGGAGACCACAGAGTGGTGGAGAGCTGTCAAGGGCAGTAGGTGGATGCATTTTGACTCCTCTCCTGGTGCAATAATAGGAGCTATCCAATGAAGTAGCATGTGATGGGTCCAGGACAAAGGGCTCATTGCTCAGGGTGTGAGGGAGCTGGGGAAGTCCTTGCCACCAGAGACCAAAAATATAGTCCCCACGAGTTCAAGGAGAAGCTGGATCTATTCTTTAAGAAAAAAACTTTTAATATACAGAGACAGTGACTCTTCCTCAGAAAGATCCTCAGCTATCAGATGCTGAAGGCTGTGAGAATGCTCTTCCTCAGAAATCTGCAAAATCTCCATCTGTGACTGATGGAGACAAGGCACTGGGCTGGACTTGGCATCCACCCAGAATAATTATTCCCCCATTTGTCACAGATGTGCAGCTTGCTCCCACCCACTTTCAAGCCATATGCTAGCCTACTGTTCACAGGCCTCTCAGTTAATTCAGGTATTTGTGTGTGTTTTCCACATTACAAATTAAGAAAGAGATTTGCCCAAGTGCATTAATCACTTCATAATACCAGCACTGCAGAGTTGCTGCCATTAAAGAAATATTGGCTGATGCTTTTTGGAGAATCTTCTATACCAACAGATCTACTTCTCAAAGTTGAACTATAAAAAGGAATGTAATAGTAAGTCTATCAGTTTTCAAACTAGTCAAAATAGACTGTTGGTACTGGCTTTGGGCTTCTCATAGAGAGAACATATATGCAGCTTAATTATTCTAAAATGTTATAAGTGGTGCCAGTGAACAAAGCTGCATTAATCTGGAGTTACTGCTAAAAGGATAAAGCACTTTGAGGAGTAAAAAATGTTACAGGAATGTTGCTATTATCTTAAAACCAAATCTTATGAACCTAGGACATGTGAAGTTGAATTTAGACAAAGTAATCTTATACTTAAAAATTAATCTAGGCAAATAAAGACAAGTGAATACATACTTAAGAAAACAGAATGTTCATAACAATCTTACTAAAACATACCTTTAGCCCCAATTTGAAGAGAAAAAGTGTGATTATAGAAAAGTGTGTCTATAAAAATTGATTTACTCTAATTTGTAGGGAAGGCCAAGGTACTGGAAAGTTATGTAACATTTTAGCTAGAGGTAGGATGATACTTGCTGTCATCTTAACTCAGGGATTGAAAGCCTGAGGTGGCAGTGGCACACCCTGAGAGTCCCAGGATCCTGAAGAGAATCACACAAGCACATGGTGTTCTAGCTCTCTTGTAATCTAGGCTGAGGTTTAAAGCCAGTTTGGGTATTGGCTACAGCCTGCAGTAGTTACCCAGCTCTGCATGGGCTGATTCACCCACTCTGAGTCTGCACCACTGGGACACAGCTGGTCTCAGGGGACAGCAGCAGGAGGCTGCTGTGCAGAGCTGGTGCATAAGGATAGGCAGGAAGGATTCCAGCAATAACAAAAGTGCTGTCAATGAGGTATATGGTTTTTATTAAATTATTTTTAATAGAAACTCGCTTAGGTAGTGAACAGGGTTTTTTACTAGTATTCAAGCACTAAAATATTCTCTTTTGTACTTGTTTGCAGCCTGTCTCTGTGGAAAGCTGATTTCAAAGCTGTGACATTCTGAGACTGTGGATTTGAATTTGGTAACATGTCATGGTGAGAAACATCTTTAGAAGAGAAATTTAAAAACTGAAAGCTTTCAAAACAGACAGTAGCCTAGGTGCTATATATGTAACAATATGTTACATTTTTAGAATTGTGATCATATTATGCAAGCCTTATTAGTGAGATCTTAATCTGAGTTTCCAGTACCTGAAGTAATAATTCTGAGCCAGGGATAACACAGAAACTTTTGATGAAAATTTTTCCTTAAATGGGAATGTTTTGATCCAGCTCATTTGCTGGCACTGCCTCTGAGCCTCCAACTTCCCTAGTCCTAAATACCAAGCCGTGCTTGCAGAGGCATCAGACAGATGAAGAGGATGAGCAAGGCCTTGTGCCAGCTGTTCAACCTGCCCTTCCTGCTTCACCCCTCACACTGCTGGTTGTCCATCCATCTGCAAACATTGTTTCTTGAGCAAAGGATTTCTGAGTCTGTATTTAGGCTTCCTGGTCCTTTTGAGGCTGCAGCTTCTCCTTCACAAATGAATAAATGCTGCTCCCTGCTGGAAACTCGCAGTACCTTGCAGTCTGCTGACATTTTCCTTATGAAAAGAAGCTGGCGGAAAATGCAAATAGCCATTGAAACCCATCCTTCAGGGGGCAAACTCTCCAAGGATTAATGTTAGTGCCGTGCTGCTGGATCTCTTACTGGGCTGCTCTTCTGCAGCGCTGGAGTCAGAGCCACAAGCACTGGGACACCCTGTCCACCAGGGACTTGGCATCCCGAGACAGGAATGAGAGAAGCCATACAGATGAAACCCAGCACGCCTGCACACCTACAAAGGCAGATCTGTTCCCACTGACTTGGTGCTTAGGGAGCCACTTCACCTTCTGAACGGGGGAAATCTGCACTGCCTATCTTGTATCAAGCACATAAGGGCAGAGAAGCAGGCCAAGAGCAAGAGTTTCTTCTGTGACTGATAGACCTTGATACACCTTAGGTCCCTAAACTACTCAAAGCATGCCCATCCATGTCTGTGGATGTGGTAGAACCCACTGAGAGGAGACCAGGCCATAGGAGATAACAGGTCTGACTTGCAGGAGGTGAGCTGGCTTGACAAGCTGCCATGCAAGCTCATTCACTGCAGGTTAATTCAAGGATAAAATACACCCAAATGCTGTACTGGATTAGGCCAAATTCTGAACATCTCTTCCAACCCTTTTGACTAAGCTACACATAAAGTGTTGGGAGCAGCAGTGTCTAGTTCCTTATGGAAAGGTCCAGGGTACTAAGACACTTTCACAAAGTACAGAGATTTCCTTATTAATCTGGATCTAAGAGCTCTGAGGTCTGGGAGATGTTACATCCCATCTCATCTCACCTCTCCATTGCTGTTCTCTGCACAAGGGCTGTGGTGCCAGAGTGTTTGGATGTGTTCATACATCCAAACTGAAGAACTATAAAGACTGAGAGAACTCTTCTTGAGCAGATTGTGTGAACTAAGGTGTTAATTTAGCAGGCTGTATAGTGCAGCTGCAGTCAAGAAAAGAAGTAGTCAATATCAGCTAAAGGTAAAGAAATTTGGAAAGGCAATAGTGTTTCAAGGAATGAGAAGCACATGAGGGTACAACACCACACTTGAGCAGAAGGGGATACCAGACCAACTTCAATCTAACTTTTATATCTTTCAACTTCCTTCTCACACCTACTTTGGTCTAATACCCATATGTTTTCAGCCTTCACCACTAGCAATCATTGCCTCAATCTTTGCCTCTACTCCTTCCTCAGTTGTGGTTTCTGAATTATTGAGACATCTTTTTTTGCGCCATCAACATACAACGATTCCTTTATAAATACTGTATTTACTAAGGCCTTAAGCCAGTACTTGGTGACGTTGGTGGGATTCAGTCCACTGATTTCAGAGGACTTTGGAACACACTTTCTCTGTGAATTAAAGCACTAGTTTCATTTCTTAACCCTTTTCTTAAGCGGTGGAATATCAGCATGAAAGCCAGTATGTTCCCAACTGTGAGCTTTGCCTTGTCAGTTCCCACAACAAAACCTGGAGAAGATGTACCCCATTGAAGGGAATGCAGCCAAGGCAATATGGAAGAAAGCTGAGGCTCTGTTTTTCCAGTTTTGTGGGAAGCAAATGGTAATTGTTGTTAATTTCAGCCCAGAGTTATAGCTCCTGGGTCTCAGTCCCTGGTTTCTCTGAGGTCAGTTTGGAAAGGATGAATCAGAGGTGAGATCCAGTGATGCATTAAGAGCTTTCCCAGAAAAAACAGATTTAGAGGAATAAGCAAAACCAAGTCTACTCAGTTAATGTTCTTTCCTGAAGCCCAAGAAAAGCCCAGGACAAAAATAAAGAGAAGTAGGTACATCATTGTGCTACTGTACCCTGAAACTACAAAATACTGGGAATGAGCCTGTGAGCATGAGCATTCCTTTCTCTCTTTCACCTAAATCTTTTGGCACTCTCTGAAACTCAGCTTTTAAACCCTTCTGTGGGCATTTCTGTCTTCTCTGCCCTCTTCACTAGGCTGCCATTCCTCATGGGTGCTGTTTGTAGTTGTCTCTCTTGTTCATGCCTCTTCTATAATTTCTGTTCACTGAACCATTGCCCAGTCAATCCTGCTCTGTCTAAGCTCTTTTCCCCTCCTATTGTATTTGTCTTCTCATTCCCTGCGTAACTCCTGGTAACTTCTTTTCCATGTGGGACCAGAAATTCTCCAGAAAGTGGTATACCATATCCATAAATGGATTATATTAGGCAGGCTCTACCTGCAACTTTAACATTAATTTTCCATTAGAGGGAGCAATGTCTGTGGGATAGATAAGATTTCTGCATCTGGAAAGCAATTTCTTATGCATTTAATGTCTCTGTCTGGTTTTATTTTGGGGTTTTGTCTTTAATGTAACACCCCTCAGTGTTAAGGTGCAGCAGCATCTTTTTATTGGTAAAAGGTAAAGTGATTATTGATTGACTCAAACAGAATATAGACAAGAAGGGCTTGTCTGCTTTTTCTTCTTTTTTTTTTTCACTTGTAATTTAATGAATATTTTTGCAGAAGATTAATTGCACATTTAATCCATTATGAAAAATACAGCATCAAGTAAAATGTTAAAACCTCACTGTTAAATAAAATTACTCAAAAAATCTTCAAGGAGAAATACATGTTTGGCTGATAGCTTTTAATATGACATCAATGCCACTCAGCCTGAGCTGTTCCCTATTTCAAAACAAGAGCAACTAAAACACATCAAAATGAAAAAGAATGCAAAGAAAGTACAAGAACAGAGCTGCAGAGATTAATTTTTTTTTAAGAACAGTTGGGTAGTGTGGAAATTGTGATGTTCCAGAACTAATGCTCACAGCAGGTAGAAGAGAAAGTTCACAAGCTTCAGTCAGTATTAAACGCTCAAGAAACAAGATATTAGAGGTGGTGGTATAGGACAGGACCTTCTGAACACTACAATAAATCACTTTTATTGAGGTAAGGTTGTTGCTCCTGTGTTTTAGTAGGATTTGAGACAAAAGGAAAGCAGGTCTGTGCTGACATATTAAGCCATATTAATGCCTTTGGTATGTTTTGAGTTCCATCACTGAACATCTAGACTCCTACACTCAACATCAGAAATTATTTCTAAATTATATATTAAAACTGTTTTTCTGTTCCAAATTAGAAGTTAAGCCTTGCTGTAGAGGTGGGACATGGTGCCCATTAGAGAGGGCAAGATGACACTGATCACTTTTCTGACCCTTCTTTTTCCCTGTGAAATGCAGCAGCTCCTGCCAAGCTCAGAAGAGGTTTGAGCTGCACATCTCACAGCTGCTTTTGTAAATGCTTTGGCTTCTAGATCCAAGGAGCTGCTCTGTAGTAAAGATGGGGTCCCAATGGTTGTCTGCAGCTACCTAATGGGGTGATCAGAGGGGAGGCAGACAAAGGGACAGAGGTAGCTCTCACAAATTGAAACACAGTATTTATGTAAGGAAAAACACCTATGTGGTCCAGTGAAAACACTGGAAGCAGCTGGGAATGTCAATCTTCAGAACTCAGCTGGACATGATCCTGAGCAGCCTAATCTAATTTTGAAGTCAGCAGTTCTTTCGGAAGATCTTAGCCAAAATAATCTCAGGAGGTGCCTGCTAACACAAAATCTGTAACTTCATTATTATGTCATATATCCTGTACAGCCCAGGCATCCCCTCTGAATCCCTCTACCTGATCTATCAATCACAGGTAATAGTAAGGAGAAAAAAGATCAGATTAAAGTACAATTGAAGGAAGCAACACAGACACAACCTATGTTCTGAAATGTTTTTCATGGACTTCAAAGAAGAAATTGGGAATTGACTTCAGGATAAGACATTCTACAGAAGTGCAAATACTTAGTGACCATGTAATCATGAATTATGGCAAAGGATGACTTCAAATATTGAGTTGTTTTCTCTCACAGTACTATTGGTGAAGGGACAGAAGAAAGACGTTGTGTTCCTGAAGTGAAACACACCTCAGAGGAGAATATGTTCAAAGGAAAACCTCAAGATAAGGACCATAAACTCTTGTGTGCTATCTATTCATATGATTCAAACACATATGAATATGTGCCTGTGTGTTATGATGAAAGTAGTTGATGAAATGAATTATTTTGGCTTGGATGATAAGAAAGACCAGGAAGCCCCCTCTAACAGAAGGTTTGTGAGACAACTGAGAATATCATAAAAAGGTACTGGACCTAACATTAGCAAAAGTATTGAAGAGATTCATCCTACATTTTTGAGGAAATTAGTGGAAAATCTAAGATGTTTGCTTTATTAATAAAGTTAGAAGTGATTTGTAAAAGCTGAAGAACAGCCTTCAGAAATGTGTGAGCACATATGTGCACCACATAAATTATGAACTGCATTCTGTGGCTTAATATAAACTGTGGGGAAAGCTAAAAGGTTGGGAAAATTACACTGCTCACATGGGGTGTTCTTTTTTGTGTGTTACTACATACTTTTTCTTCCTTTTTTTTTTTTTTTTTTTCTTTTTTTTTTTTTTGGTCTTAATACATAATTAGGTGATTTCCTTTTGTAGCACTTCAAGAACACTGTTTTGCTGCATTCTCAATGTTCAAAGTGCAAGACTGCAGTTCATTATGTCCCTGACTTTTTCCTAACTTTATACAAAGGCAAGAGTCATGAATGTAGATATGAGATTTAATTTTTCATGTCTATTAACACTTTATTGGCATATTTTTGGTCAGTTCTGTTATAGACCGTGCTGGGATTGGATTATAATTAACTAGGAATAGTAAAAATCCCAAACTCCCAACAATCCAGTATGAGCTAGACTAGTTAAATTGATTGAAATTAATAGGAGATACTCTGACATCTAACTCCCTACTCACCACCATCACCTCCTTCCATCACACAGGTATTTTCTTTTAGTAAGGGTTTGCATTTTTGTTTTTCTTTTAGCAGTGTTTATCTTATGGCTCTCTGTGGTCCTCTGTCTACTTGCATCTCACAAACAGTATTGCAGTTATAAGGGCTTTGTCATGTAATTGGCCAGTATGGTATTGTAAATAAATAAAACTAATTCCCTGGACAAATAGATGTTGTATAGCATGAGATGCACTTCAGTGCAAATAAAGAATTTGATTATGTTTCTCCCCCTTGCCTGTGAAAAACAGTTCCCTTTAGTCTTTTATCTAATATCATATGGCTTAAGTGCTGAGGCTCCTGGTAATTGCCTTGCAGGACTGTTCCTCATCTAAGAGACATCTGCAACCCGTGACTCACCAGCAGCCTACTGAGAATTCCTTTACACTAATTTCCATCCCCAGCTCCTGATTTGTCTCTCAGGCTACTCTAAGCAGTATTTTTGAACTTTCCATTTCTCCAAGGAAATTCATCAAATATACTCATGCACAAGGATGGGAACCAGGCTACTGCTCAGAGAAAGGCATCTCAGAGGCCACTTTTGATGTCTCTTCATGATCCTTTGCTGAGAAATCACTTATTTGAAGCACTACTTGGGCTGTGCTGTGGGTGTCAGTTTAAGTGTAGATGCACTTGCAGGATGGGAGAAAGGGGCTGTAGCAGGTCTCATATAAAAAGTTGTGAGATGTTTAGCATAAGCCTCTGCCTCTCTGCACTTGCTTGGAAGAATGTAGCATAGGTCTGAACTCTAGGTTTGAGACTGGATCATCTCTTTGTCAAGTAAGAGGTTAATCCAAGGAAGTTCTGTTCATCCTTTCTGCATTTCACACAGGGCACAGAGAGAAAACATCCAGTTTGTGTTTGGTATTTGCCAGCTAATGCTTGTGCAGAAGAATTAGGGAGGTTGGAAGGAGTTCTCTGCTGCCTGTGGCTCTCATTTTTATTGCATTGCTTCAAGAGGTGCAGAAATTGGTAATAAATTAACTGAGAAAAAATAAGTAAGTAATGTTATATATTAGTTATGTGTAATAAAATGAAAGATGTCTGTTATTGTTGTGTCCAATGGTGAATCAGGACTCTTTGACTCCAATATCAGAAGGTTTGATTTGATTTATTAATATGACTCCATTGTTCAGAAGGATTTGGGCTATATCTGCCCAGGTACTGAGCTAACATGCTTTCTCCTTCATGTTCAGTACAAGAATGATAGAATGCTTAGAATTCAATGAGAACAATTGTCCACATCATTGGCTAAGAAAGAGAGAAGGCCCAGATCCCCCATATGGGAGACAGGGCAGCCAAACACCACCTGTGTCCTTGAAAAACACACATCAGAGATATGTTTATTGAATTCTGTGCTGAGAAGTGAGCTTTCCCATGGGAAGAAAAAATTCAGCGAGTTTGCACCCAAGAAACTCATAAAATATCAAGACTACAATCTGTCAGTTCAAGTTCTGCATTTCCCAAGAAGTTAAGAAATAACTAATATGGAACTGCAGCAGAGGCAGTACAGAAGTCCTGTTTCTGTCAACAAAGATGTCTGTATTAAAAGCACATTTTTCTGAGCTGACATTAGGCTAATTCCCTCCTGTCCATTCCTAACAGATTGAATGCTAGGAGTCAAAGGTCACTTGACCTTGTAAAAATTGGATCACCCATTTGAAGAAAAGAAAATCTAACAATGCAGAGTCTTTCTGATATAAGTAAATAAGGTTCTGATACAATAAGTAGACTAGCTGCTCCTGCTAAACTGATGTTCCATGGTGCTGCTTTACAGAAATACTGAGGCAGCCTTTTCTGTAACAATCATTTAACCTAAAAGAGTGCAAGACAGTCGGAACACTCAATACAGCCTCTGCTTCTGCCTGTTCTCAGGGGTTTGAACAGAAGCAATTTGTTTTATGAGACATGGCATCTCTCCTGCCCTGCTCATGCAAAGAATTGGCCTTTTGTCCAGCCCTCTGTGCGTGCTGGGTGCCAGCAGATTGCCTTTCTTGGCACACGCGCGCGTTTCAGAGGGAATGTGCACGGCTCTGTTCCGCCTGACAGACATTTTATTCATGGAGGGCCGATCTGCCTCATTAGCCATCAGTCCAAGAAAGTGTGATACATCAGAGTCCTGGCTCCAAGTTAACCTAGGGAAACTTATCCAGAGGCAGCTTCTTGGGAAATGTCCTCTCCACCCCTTTTCCTGTGGAGAACAAGGGGATGCATGTTGTACTTCTCGCTGCAGAGGGAACGCCTTACTCCTCTCCTTGTGCCCAGCAGCTCATCTGGTTGCTGCTCAGGAGCTAAGATGCACAGGCTGCTTCTTCCACAGCCCTGCTCTCTGAGGCAGGGTTATAAAGGGAAGGAAAACAGTATGTGTTGAGAATTGAAGAAAAGTGTTGTGGTACATGACCTGCATGAGATGACCCCATGGCTCTGATACAGGCCAGAAGGCATGCTAAGGCTTCAAAGAGTAATTACAATCAATTACTGCATCTAAGGTCACAAGAGACTGTAATTACCTCTCTGATCTCCTGTATTATACAGTGCAGAGACCATCTATTATGATTATAATAATTATTATATTTGTTAATGCTATTGTTTTAGAAAAAACATCCATCTTCATTTCAAAATTTCCAAGGATGCAAAAGCCTTGGTAAAGTATTCACTTGGTACTTTTCCCAGCTTGCTTAATTACCAGTGCCAGTCAAAGTGTAAATTTATCTGCTAAATCTAGTAACCTTCTACTGTCCATTTCTGGTCTGCAGTAAGTATTGATAGACCTGGGCAAGAACATCCTGCATGTTTGTGTATGTCTACCTGTGGTTAAGCAGTGCAGAGGAAAGGTCTTCACTCTGCCATGACAAAGGGCTTGAGTTGATAGAGCTCTGCTGATAAGGTTTTGCTTTACTGGTGCTGCTTGAAAATGCCAGGTCATGACCCTCCTTTTGTCCTTTGCTTGGTAAAGGCCAGTGTATCATTTTCTGTTGAATTGCAGTTAACAGTACACCCTGCTTTCCTAGTTCTGTACAGATAATACAGAGATCCTCTCTGCAGCTTTGTACATGGGTGTATACAATTACACTGGAAAAGAACTTAGAGGCAAAAGGCATTAATTAATGCGCCTATAAATTTCCCAGGAGGGATTAATGTAAGAAACCTGGTCTTCAAAGTGCCTTTGTTTTAGACCTTGTTTAATCTCTACTTTCTTCCTGGCTGCACTGATATAAATTTCCTGGGAAACTACTGTAGGAAAATAGACTTTATCTCTGTACAAGTTTTATTAACAAATCAAATATTCTATCAGAATGGGAAATGCACATAAAAACTAAGTTTATATACATTGCCATTACATTCATAACTAAGAATAGTCACTGAAATATTTTGGAAACCCGGAATTGTTAGAATTGTGAATATAACCAAAGCACAAAACTGTAAAAAAAAAAAAAAGTTTGTTCTAGTGATAGATAGTGACTTTTTGAAGGCTCCTTCCACACAGGGAAATGAGGCTCCTTCACTTACTCCATACGTATATAGAGTAAATGTACATTTCTGTTAGCCACTTTCCTTCCACACATTTTGATCCTATTAACCAATGTAGCCAATCTAATTTTTCTGGGGTGGAGGGTGGGGGGCAGGTAAATGCTGTATGTATCATTACATGCAGGGAACATTAGGAATTGGATGGGAGACAGAGACCTCCGAAGTTCTCCAGCTGGGAGAACAGCACAGCGACAGCTCACACCTTATTAGACACCAGGCAATAACAAAGAAGCAGAATCAGCAACCACATCTTTGGAAAAGCTTCAATTAACAATGATACATAAATCTGCTGGAAGCAGCACTTGCTCCATCCTGGGGCTCCTGCTCAGCACAGCGCATCCCTCGGGGCTTTGCTGGAGGGGCGGGAAACACAGAGTGCTCCCACTGCAGTGGAGATGCTGTCCTAAAAGTTGGGTCTCCATATCAGTAACATCAATTGCACTTGTAACCTCAGATTTCATTAGTGATATATCTGTTTTCCCAGCTATGGAAAAAATACTTCTTCCTTTTGGTGAATTTTGCAGACTGTGGGCCACGCTGTTGGCAAAGCTCTCATTGATTCATGGCCAGAGAAGAAACCTCATCACATGCTGTAGTTATTACAAGCTGTTTGCATTTTAACTCATGCTAACAATCCAGCTGAAGGATATTTTTTATTATTATTTACTGATTTTTTAAAATAGTAAGTGAAGAAAACACATATTAATATGAAAGTGTCTGAACATCTCCTCTGGCAAAAAGAATGAAAGAAAAAAAATTGAAGAGGAGAGGGAGATTTTAACATGTAGTCACCTCCTGCACTGTAAAAAGTAAATAAGAAAGTGGATGACATCATTTATGACCTAAACCAGTGGCAAAATAATGAAATGCCTTTGCTGATAGGAAGGAGAACTGATAATATACCTGAGATAGTTGACTGTTAATTTAAAAGTTGCTACCTTCAGCTGAAAAAAACTGTTAAAATGCCCAGTGTCCACATTTTATTTCTGGTGCTCATAAATCAAACTCACACAAAAATGAGGCGATCAAAATGCACCAGATAGCTGGAGAACTGAGATGGGGATGCTTAATAGTGTTGTGATGAGAAGTAAAATTGTCAAAGATTGCAGTTCAGTAGTTTTATATGAACTACAGACAGGGAGAAATCCATAAAATAACAAAATTTCATTTTCACATTCTACTGCAAAAGGCTCCAGCTTCTCATTTCATATATTTTAATTTCAAACTGACATAAGCTAAGCTAAATATTCTGGTTTTGTTGAAAAACTGAATACTCCTGCTCCTGAAACTCCTACTAAAGTAAAGCATCTTGTGGTGTGGATTGGGTTAAGGATAAACACCTTTCTTCTTCAGGAGACATCTGTCTTGAAATAGTGTTTTCCTTTTCATCTGTCTAGACGCAGAGATCTCTAAACCCAGCCAGAAGGTGCTACAAGTTGTAATTGCTGGAAGGTCTGAGCTCCTCCATATGTGGTGGCTGTAATGTTCAGTGCTCTGGTTTTATCACAGCCAACTGCTCAGCCTGGAGAACAGAAGGCTCAGGGAGATCTTACCAAAGTGTACAAAAACCTGAGGTGGGGCCAGAGGACAAAAGACAAAGCCAGAGACTTCTCAGTGCTGTGCACTGACAGGGCAAGAGGCAATGAATTCTGAAATACAGAAAATTCTGATAATTATAATAAAGACTTGGTTTTTTTACTGTGCAGGTGGTCAAACACTGCAAAATGCTTCCCAGAGAGGCTGTGGATGAGCTCAGAAATGTCCACCAGCCTTTACCACGATTCTGTGAAATGGCTTCTTCTTTACCAGCACTTTTTATGAAATTCTGAAAGCAGCCTGACACACTGAGTGCCATCCAGTGATCAGCTCAAAGGAAACAAAGAGTCATTGGGACATGTTTCTGGACAAAAAAAAATTTTTTTTTAACCTCTAACCAATGTCTGTTTTGTCAAATTATTTATCTGTCAGCTTTAGAGATAAGATCAGACTATGTCTGTACTTAACATATGTTTCTTTTGCTGCAGATCATTCAGCACCAAAGTTTCCTGAATATCTAAATCTGACTTTTAGATTATCATTTGAAACAGTTGGGATAAAAACATAAGAATCTCAAACTTTTCTGCAGGGCATATAGACCATTTTCCTACTGCCAGCACTATAAAGATAAATTAGCTTCACTGCAGAAGAGCAGAAGACATTCTGAAGGTTTTCTAGAGATTAGTTTAATTAGCTAATAAACAAATGGAATACACTTACTTCATTGAGATAGCAGAAATGCATTATCTCAAACAATAAACCCAGCATTTGCATGCAGCTCATGACAGCAAAGAGACAGTGAGTAATACGAGAGATAAATTTAACAGGAGAGGAGGTGCTGAACAAGGAGAGGGGTGAGGACACAGCAGAGCTGGCAGAGCAGTGGGGACAATTGCTGTGATGATTCAGGACATGAGGACACAGAGGCAAGTGCACTCCACTCAAGCTGCCTTTGTGCAGACCTGGCTGAAGCATGCATGGGCCTGCCATTGGTTTATAAGGGGGCTGATGCACAAGGCAGAGAGGGATTGCAAGGCTAGGAAAGGTTGGGGGGAGTGAAAGTATAAAAATGGAGAAAAACAAGATCCCCTTTTGGTACATCACAAGATGGCTGGATTTGTTCAGTGGTTCATGAAGACACTACTTAAGGTTTTCAGGTGATTTGTGCCCTTAGGGGAATTTGAAGAATATAGAGAGTTCTAAAATTAAATGCTAAATCAACTTTTGTTCTGAAAGACAACAGAATGATGTGAGAGAGAATTTAAGGTCTGTCCAAAGCAACTAAATTTTTAAAAGTCACTGGAAACATACAATTATACAATGTAGTGTAAAAAACTCCTGGCACCTGACTATCCCTTCCACTAAAATAGACAACAGATAGGAACCTCTGAAAACACTGGATGGAACTAGAAGACATATTTTATGAAAATGAGTCATTGCTTTCAAAATCAGGACTTTTTATTACTGCTGATAAATTGGCTTAGTAATATAAAGAATGACTAATCTTTAAGGGCTTGCCTTTGGATTTTGTTTCTTTTTTTTTTTTTGATTCCCAGTCTTGATTAGCCTCCTGTATTACAACAGCATCAATCAAGCTGACTACCATCAATTCAATACACATTGTGAAATCTATTTCCACAATAATTATTGACTGTAGCTATTAACATTATGAAATCCATATTCCTACCTGCTTTCTGACAAGACCTTCACCTCCTTTCCATTTTCTTCTTTTTAGTTCCACATACTTTCCCTGACCAAAAAAAAATTGAAAATACTTTTCTTATTTTTCTCCCTTGTGTTCATTGAGGTAAAATAGTAAGAGGCACAGGTAACTCTAAGGTAAAATACCTTATTTCAGAGAGGAACTAAACCAAACATTGTCCTATATAAATGACAGCAAACATCATGTGATCCTATGTGGATATAGAAATTAACTTAGTGTTCCCACAAGAGCTCAAGGTAAAGAAAGATGACATTTGTGTGACAAATTCAACTCCTGTGGTGTTTGGATGCAGACCTCCTTACTTGCAATGCATTGGTTTATCCTGTGTGTAAGTAAGGGACCGTAGTTATTTATTATACTTATTTATGTAAGCTTATTGTTATATATACTGGAACTTTTAATGGGGTGTGGGGTAGTTTCAGTGAAGGATTCTTAAAGGGTGTACAAATTTTCCATGTCTGTCCTCCATGGCCTGCATTCCAGCCTTCACCTTGAAAAAAAAAGCCACTAAAACCAACTCTGTTTACTGTAGTTAAGACTCTGATTTTAAACCATAGACTTGAGCTATTACTGCTGGGCTGTGGAGCATCCCCAGGAGGTGTTTATCTCTCCAGTTCACAACTACTTTCCTTTCATCTTGCTCTGTGCAGGAGTAGTAACTTATTACTGGCCTCAAATTTTATCTCAGGCTACCTCAGCCACCCAGCTGAAAGGCAGGCTTAATCCCATCTCAGTTGAAGGGGAGGTATAAAAGAATTGCCTTTTATTCCTATGCACTGGACACAGAACCAGATAATAAGCAGGACAGCCAAAGAGGAGGGACCAGTTCTTTGTTGGGCCACAGAGCACACACACAGCATGCCCACAGACAGACGAGATTTGGGCTCTCAGATGACAAGGAATAAATGAGATCTCCATGTATATTTAAATGATTACTGAAGACTCTCTGAGAAACAAGTATGGCATTTCCAAGGCTCACACGTGCACTCTTGGAGCTGCAGCAGTGCCATGTGTCAGCTGGACACTGCCCACTGCCACCAAGCAGGAAGGGCTCTGTTTGCACACGTGAGGCTGACGAAGAACTGCAGAGCTGGCATCAGAGTGAAAAGCAAGAACAGCACAAGCAGAAATAATGTATGACCCTAGAGCACCCCAGGCCTGAACACAAATGGGAGTTATCTGGATAGAGGATTTGACAGCTCTTTGAATCCAAGCACTAAATAAATACATGCATTTGTGGTGCTCCTAGAAAGGCTCCAGAAATCAATGCAAAGATTTTTTCAGCGCAGTGTGCAGCATTTTTCTCACCTTCTCAGACAGAGTAATTTCACCTAGAAACCTGCTGTCTGCATTATACCTCCTCTTCATTTTTTTCTGCAGATGATAAGGCATTGTCCACAACTGACTTAATAACAGCAATAAGAGAGATGGATTGTCACTTTAGGTTGCTCAGACAGCTGAAGTTAATAAAGGTTCAGACTGCCTCTTTGTGCTACAAATGCTGTGCAACAGATTAGCCTGCTGAGGAGCACAATTGGAGGTGCTGGCTCCCCAATCAGTCCTCAGACACCAGGATAGTGGCTAGAGCATTCATTTTCTCATGAAGACATCTGACATTTGCTTCTCCCCATACTGCTCTATCCCTGCTGGAAAGCTGCAAGCATAACCTCAGCACAGTTAATTTTCTTCTCTCACACACCAAGACAAGAAATACCATTAGCGTCTGAATGATGTATGAGGTGTAGGGTTCCTGCAACGCTCCCTTTTTGTTCAGAGATTGACCATGAGCTGTTCCTGCTCCCCTTCCCTCCCACAGTCCATCACAGATCTAAAGCTTTGACCTTCACTCTGAATGCACTTTTCCTATGTGCAACTGCTTCCCAACAGGGCTTGCAGAATTAGGCATAAGGCAGCAGCATATGAAAAATGATGCTTTTTTTGTAGACTGTGCAGAGCTGGAGGTCAAGCACACTATTAATAATTCTATGACTTTTTAAAAGCTGTATTTCCTCCATTTGTTGGCAACATGATTTGAAAGGTCTGTACAAGCCACTTAAAACAGCAGCTGAACAGAGGCATTTCAGCATTGTCCAATATTGATTTTTGCTTCTAACTCACCTCTTTGCTAGGACTGGTTTCAATATCCTGTGAAGTTTAAGTGAAGACATTTCCCATCTCAATAGCCGTGCATTGTAATTTGATCCCATAGACAAGCCTGGAGTATTTTCCTTAGCAACATGGCTTTGCTCAAAGAGCAAGGCTAAGGCAAAATCTCCACCTTGGACCACTGCTGCCCACATTGAAGAAAGGTTGAGTGGGGAACAACTGGAGGTGGGCAGGAGTGGGGATCGCAATCACCAGGCTGTTCACTGAGCTCAGCTCTACAAAAAACCCCTCACAATACAGGGCTGTTACAACAGAGGGTTTCTGCCTCTAGGGAAGTGGTCCCAAGGAACAAAAAACTTCAGTAAATTCAAAGCACTGGTTAGTATGCTCCCACATAGCAGAAGCTTAAATGAAAAAGACATTCAGGAAAATTCTTAAAATTAAAGAAACAAAATACCATATGGGAAATGAGAAAATGTGAAAGAAAAATAACAATTGTAAACATGGATTTGGCTAACATAACAGTGACCTAAAATTTAAGAAATTTCCTCACTGGGGAAATTAGAACATATAAATCATAGTTTTTATTTCTTTTGGGGGGGGTAAGCAAGTGAGATCCTCATAGAAGAGAAAACAGGTCATTAGGAGGTGTTCTATATTTATAGTAGAAAGAAGAAAAAAAGACAAAGAAAAAAAGGTTTTCTGCTTGGTGGAGGGTGAGACAGGGCACAATTGAAAATGATGTTGAGAAGGCTGAAGTGCTTAAACCTTTCTTTGCCTCATTAAAAAAATATAAAAGTATTCGGACTATCCACAGACTTTTGAACTTAAGAACTTAGGCTGTAGAGAGCAGAAGAAGAGGCTGCATAGATACATCATGTATCTGCAAATCATGTGAGCCTTATAAAATTCACACCAGAGTGCTCAGAGAATTAAGCAGCAATTTCACAGCCATGAGTAATCATCTTTGAGGAGTGTTGGAGGGTGAAAGTTCCAGAAGACTGGAAAATTACCTCTCAAGAGCTCTTCCAGCCATGGTTAACATTCCTGTAAGGAGGGAAAAACAAAGGTAAGGCTGTGATCTATTGATTCCTTCTTTAGAAAGCCACAGT
This sequence comes from Dicaeum eximium, assembly GCA_013396995.1. Lineage (NCBI taxonomy): Eukaryota > Metazoa > Chordata > Aves > Passeriformes > Dicaeidae > Dicaeum > Dicaeum eximium. The sequence continues at coordinate 264,096 of VWZP01002147.1, read as the reverse complement.
GGCAAACAACTACTTGGTATTGCCCCTATAGGCAGAGCACAAAGTTTTGAGAACACAGGGTCAGTCTGGATCAAATCAAAGTCTGGATCCATCTGTCACAAAATAGGCTCAGATAGAAGCCTTCAGCAGTTCCAGCTTTATCTAAAAGCAAGGGAAAGGCAAGCATACACCAGCACATTCTCTCATCTCTTAGCAATCAGAAGCTTAGGGACTTAGAGAGCTAGACTTGGCATCCTTCTGTCATTAGCCCTCCGTGACCTTTAATAGCCCTCAACAATTACTAATGAGGAGATCTTTAAAGTGTTGTCTGTTACATGAAATCAGAATACATAGAAACTGAACAGTCACATACTTTCTACTGCTCTGCCTTTCAGTGAATATATTTTTGTTCCCGCCCTGGATATATTGTTATCACATATACATTAATTTCATGAACTAATCATGAATAGATTAGAATAGTTCATTTCACGAACTATTCATTCTAATCCTTGAGAAAAGCAATACCAAAATGTCAGGATGGCTACTTGATATTATTTACATTCAAGCACAGTTATTCTGGCTAGTTTGTCAGAAGCTGCTTCATGTTATTAGAGTTCAACCAAATTTATTTTAAGCTATAAAGAGTCAAGACAATCCCATGTAGATGGATACTCTGCAGTTACAGAATAGTGATTAAAGAACTTTATTTACATTTCTAGCTGATCAACATCTTTTAGATCCTTCTAATGGGAAGAATTGATTTTTTTCCTCTGCAAAAGGGACTTAATCAATTTTGCTTCTGGAAATGTTTTATTCAACAATAGCTAAATTTCCCTGCATACACATCTGTCAAAACAGAAACCATCATTGGAAAAGAGAAGCTTTTTATGCTGATATAAAGATACCTGTTTTATTCTTTCAACAGAAACCAATTGATTCTTTTATGCCTTAAAAAAACAAATAGAAATCCCTTAAATGTGCAAAACCTTACCCAAATACCTCCAAATATTAGCAAATTTAGTTTGGGTTGACTGTTCGAGATTTTTTTAAAGATTATTTTGTACTTTAAATTAAATGTAAATGTCATCCTCTAGAAAAAAAATTGGGATCCTTTTCAGATTAATTTATTCTGGTGGTTCTGTACTAATTTAGCCTTTTCTGCAGTGCTGGACTGAGACTTAAGGAGCCTTGGTTCTCCAGCTCTCCAGGTGTCTCTCTTTTGTATCTGTGCACAGGAGACTTTTTGAGAACATTATGTTTCATGCTGCTCAGCATCTCATTTCTCGATGCAGATGGAAGAACTTTCAGTGATCTATGGGTTACACACTGGGTGCAGGTGAACAAAAAACACACTTGTTAGGTTGTAATGCCCTCATCCAAAACAATGGCCAAATGCCCAGGGGGTGCAGCTCAGTTAATGGCAACAGCTCAGTATCTTTTACCATATGTAACAGTGGGCCAATCTACACATAAATAAACAGAGAACTCTTTACAAGTTTTTAATACAGCAAGTCTGCAGAAATATTTTAACAATTAATTTTTATTGAAAATCTAATTAAAACGTGCATTATTCATCTCAGCTTTTACCATGGGCACTGCACTTACATTTACACAAAACAAATATTAAGCAGGTTCATTTCAAATAAGATGTTCTTGTCTTGTTTAGTTTTATGCAGATTTATAACATCCACAATTTAATTTAAACTGATAAGAAAATCAGAGAAGTCTCACCTCTTTGCAGCCCATAGGACTCTTGACTTTGCCAGGGCTCATAAACACAGGGAAAAAAAGCCCCTGTGAAGACAGTACATGTCACTGAATCCTTCAAAATTTAAAATGGTAGAAATCTGTAAAAAGGGTAAAAATGAATTTGTGTGCTTGCTTTCAGTTAGAAAGTCTCCCAGTTCTTTAAGCTGAGGATTGTCATATCTATAAATACATCTACTCTCTTAACCTCTTGCTAACCATCAGTTCCACACCACAGTCTGCATTTGGCATCAGCGCAGTCACTGCAGCCAATTTGGCCACTTCTGGGACACCTTTATTACTCCTGCAGCAGTAACAGCCTGGAACATGGATGGTGAATCGGGCCCCTGCTGCACTCTGTTCTGTGGTACCAGGTAACAGGAGTGGACAGGCCCTGCTCCAGCCTGGATCCACCACCCCAGCGCTCCCCCCACACGGTGATTCACAGGACGGCGGCAGGGAAAGGTCTGATCCTGCCACAGCAGAATGAAAAGTGACCCAACGAGGCATAACCTGTGGGGCACACCTTCGAATCATGCTTGGGAGGGAATACATGTTGTCAAAGGTGCTGAAGGTGCTTATCTGACATACACTGGAGATCTGAGAGAAACAAAAAAAGCCAGGAGAAAATTGTGGCTCCCTGGAGGTCCTGCTTGGCTGCTGGTGCCAGTCGGTGCTGGCCCCACACCGGCACCCTCTGACTGCTGCCCACTCTGACACAGCTCTTCTGGAGGGAAAGGTGAAGCTGACACTGAGGTGGCAATGCCCAGCCCACAGACCTCCAGGAACAAAGCTCCTGCATCTCCCTGCATCACCCATCACCTCCAGCGCTTTCTGGGAGCCACACACCCGCCCATCATCACCATGGCTGCTGCTGGGCCCAGCACTCTCTGCCCTCCTGCCCTGGCCATGGTGAAGCTAGGCCAAGGTGAGGATGTGATACTGAAGTGGTCATGCCTGTGGTGATGGGGAGCAGGGGCTCAGCACCCACCTCCTGACACAGCACCTCCCCAGCTGCCGGCTCACACGGCCGTGGCTGCTCCCACCTGCTTTTTCTCTTTTTTGTTCTGGTTGTGTGGAGTTGGGTGGGACACGAGTGCAGCAGGGTTTGAAACTGCATTGCTTGGCACTTCTGTCTGGGAAGGACCAGCAGCAGGGACATGATGGAGGGGTGAGCTGGTGATGGGCTTGGTTTGCTGGCACAGCTCAATCTAGCACCTCTGCCAGGTGGCCCTGCTGCCTACATGGGCTCTACGCTGCTGAGGACTGGCAACTGCACCCATGGCACAGAGGGAAAAGCCAATAACTGGAATCAGCAAAGAGGCCCACAATGAAAGTGCTCAGCTTCATAGACTTTTATTTTTGACTTTGTACAGAACACGGCTGTGATTGTAATAAGGCATCAAACGCACTATTGAACAGCTCATGATGTACTGTGATGTTTTGTGAGTCAGAGTTTTACAAGATTAAACCAGTTGATTTCTTAGTCAGTAAACTCTATACTCATTGCAGACAGATTTTTAAAATAATTACAAAGACTAAAAAATTGTAAACACATAAAAACCCAGCAATAACCCAGTGCAGCTTCCTAGGAGAGTCTTGGCATTTCTGCCACGGGGCTGCTTCAGGCTGGCAGGAGCAGGCGAGGCTGGTGGGAGACACGCTGGGCACCAGCAGCATTTGGGCTGGGACGGTGCAGTGACAGCCTCTGCTCTCATGGCATCCCCAGCAGATGCCAGGCAGCTCCCAACGTCCAGCCTCAGCCACGGCGTCAGAGAGACAAAAAGGAACTGAGAACAGGGGTCAGCAGGGAGCTGTTTGAGCAGCAGGGCTGGATGCTGGCAGCTGTCACCTCGCTGCAGGGAAGCCCCCCTTCCTACAGTTCAGAGAAACATGGACACCTCCAGCGGGAAGGGAGAGGCCAGGGCTGGGCCCAGCCAGCAAACGTGTCATGAGGTAGAAATTGGGAAAGTGTCATGTTTGGCAGTCGGGGCTGGTCAGAAATAAACTGACCAAGGGCACAAATCCTGTTCTGTTTCCAGGGTACTCGGGAACCCATACTCAGAATCCGAATGTTTAGAGGGCATGTTCAGACCTAAAACCCACTCAGTATATGCCAAAATTTAGTTCCCCAAAAAAGGAGAAAACTCTCCAATGAATCGAGTGACAACTTTAGCCCAGGCAATGAAAAAAACACCAACAATTCTTCTCCTATTTGTACCTTTAAAGTATTTAAATTTCAAGCAGGCAAAGTCAAATTGCGAGGGTGCATGAGGGGGCCATAAATGTCCCTTGGCTTGGCCCTTTGGTACCATCTCATGTGAGGTGAATGGTGTGAAGACCTATCCACTGGCCAGTGGGCTCATACATTCATTTCCACCATCACCCACCAGACAGCAAGTGCTTTGGTTTCTGTCTGTGTTTGGTTTCACAGCACAAGAACCTGAGAGTCCAGAGGTTTTATACTGCACCGCCAACTCACATCATGCTGCAATTCCTAAAGGTGATCAGAGAAATGTCCTGAGTGTTTTTATATGCTAAATTCCTGTGCGCTGAAGGCCTTCCTTCACCTCTTTCATAGCACACACACCAAAACAAAGAAACTCTGTTAGTCCTGTTGTTTAAATTTTATTACTCCTCACACTTCTGCAGTGTACATTTCGATTATTAGGTTGACTAATGTTTCCTTAAAATGCTCAGGGAAAATTTCAGGGTTCATTAAAGTATTGCAGGTTCATGATCTGTGACAGGCATTTTACAAAGTGTCAGAAAACTTCTCACTTGACAATAACATACTGACAGTCAGGGAAGCGTTCCTTTTTCTAGTGCTAATAATCAGCATTAAGGCATGTCATGGTTCCTACAAGAAATCTGTGATCCGTACAGCTTAAGCTGACATCTTTCTGGAATAATGGAATGTACTCCGATTTCATGCATATGTAGAATTAAAAAATAAAAATAATAGCTCTCAAAACCACCAGCCTCAGTTTTAGAGCTTCTGTCATGTAGGTGAGAACACGGGGCCCAGGCAGGTGAAAGGGTTTCCATCCCCTGAGATATCCGTCCCCCGCCCCAGACCATCTTGCTGACCCCAGCTCAGCAACATTTGCCCTCTTGCTTGGCACGGCTTTCCCTGGACCTGTGGAGGCCACAGCCAGCCCCTTCCCATCCTCAGGGCAGGATGAGAGGAAGCACTGTTCCCACCTCCCCACCCTGAGAAAAGTGTCAGGCTCTGCAGGCTGTGTCCTCATACCTCACCTGCCAGCCAAGGCCAGCAAAAGAGGAACCTTCCTGCTCTGCACCCAGATCCTCATGCTAGTTTCTTCCTCACTTGTACTGATCACAACAGGCTGAGGTAGCTTCCAGACACAAGCAGACATTTCATGTGTTTATCCTAGAGATTCAATCAGGAATCCCTGATGACACAGCCAGAAGGATGTAAGCTCTTTGAAGACGGTGCTGGTCACTGCTGAGTTACTGCCTGTGAACACGCTGTGTATCATGACATAAACTGGGAGAGCCATTTACTGGGCAGCAGCACCCTCTCACAAGGCAGCTCATTTAATTATGCAGTAACACTGACCTAAAGCTGCAGGTGGAGCAGAGAACACATGAAGCAGGATCTCTTTTGCAGGGCCAGCGTTAAAGCCCAGGTACCACACTATGGAATTTACTGACCAAAGGAATTAATCTGGAGCAGGGCAGCTCCTTGGGCCCTTGGTCACAGGCACTCGTGCCAGCACCTGCAGCCAGCAAGCACAAGGGACTGAACTAGTTGAGTCAGACTTGGGTGCTGCACTTGTCACTTGACAAAAACAGCCAGGGAAGGGGAATGAAGAACCCAGTGGCAAAACAGTGTTCAGTCTCTTTGTGAGGAACTCGCGTTTCCGCCATCCACTTGTAATTTGTGCTGCCACATACTACCGGGTAAAGGGAGTATAAAGGAAATCTCCTCCCCCCTTCCCAGGAGAACTCTTCTCCTGTGTGTCACAGTGGGAAAAAAAGTATTTTAAAAATTATGCATATTCCTGATATTTTAGAGTTACCTCACGACTGAGAAGGCTGTCATAGTGAAGCACATGTTTCTTCTAAGACTGCAGACAGAGACTGCACAGACAGAGCTCTTCACCCATGTTTGCCTTTGCCAGGGACACATATACATATAACAGACATACACATATTAACAAGACATACATATATATATATATACATATATATGTATAAACCATTGCTCAGCAAGAACTGACAGCAGTGCACTGAACGATTTTTGTTGGTCTTCCCAGCACTGCAAGAACACATCAATGTTCCCCAGAAACTGGCTGGTAATAAAGCAAATGGCATCAGTGGTACAGGTTTTTGGCTACAGTGCCACAGAACTGAGATTAATAGCAGCACGTAACCTTGATCATCTCCTGTGTTGAGTCTCATGTCAGCCAGTAAACTGCCTGATACTTAACCTCTGTATTTCCTGATTATTTATTCTTTAAAAATAAATTGGGTTTTATTGAACGAGTCTTAGAGAGCTCCCTCCTGACCTTTCCTTGCTGGTTATGAGAAGGTTGACAGCCTAGTGACAAAAAACTGAAGTTTCAAAAATGACTAATAAGATACAGACAGCCCCAGTATAAGCAAAGCCCTGCAGCTGAGCTTGAATTTCTTCTGGCATGTGTACTGGAAAAGTGTCCAGTCTCAGCATCCCCATGCTTTTTCAGTCTTTGGGTCTTTTGAGACTCCAAACAAGAGGTCTGTTAATTCATGTTATGGCAGTTTTCATACAAAGACATCTGTCCACCAGGAACTAAACTTCTTTTATATGGGTCACTATAGCTATCAGAAGTTAATGACTATCAATCATTGCTAATCTGAACTGAAATGGAGCCACTGACCTCAAGCTGAAAGAGCCTTTTGTCTCCTATCAGCACCATGAGCCATGTGGTTTCCTGCCCTTTGCCTCTTATTTTATATTTTAAATAATCATCACTAATTGTGCAATTGTTTGAAAATATGGGAGGTTTGTGGCCAGTCATGACCAAGTGGTGCTCTTTCTTCCCATAGCTGTCACTTAATTGAAGGCAAGGAATCTGTTTAAAATTTAAAAAATAAAAAAGCATATCTTAATGAAATATTAGCCCTGCTATTTGATTATTGGAGCTGCTTCTTAATATTCTGTCAAGCAGACTGTTAATAATCCTGCAGGCTTCAAAAATTAACAGCTTCCAAAGTGTCAAGGTCATTCTTGTTCTGTATGGGAGTAATAAGAAAATTATATAAGCAAGACACCAATGGAATGTTTTATATTAGGATAAACGAGTATCTGAGGAACCTACTTATCACAAATCTCTTTTTATTCAGTGGTTTTCATTATTTTATATCATTTGCATTTCATCTGGCACAGTTCCCCTTTACAACAAGTACTTGTATATTGCAAACATTTGATTATAGAGCTTAAGATAACACCATTGTTGTCAGACAAATAAACTGCATCACCAGCTATCTTTAGCTGCATCTGCTTTCTTTAATGAAGCATATTTTCCTGTAGAAATGCTGCCTTAAAAATCATGACCACACTAATTATCTACGGCAAGCACATCTTCCTCAACTAACGACAGCTCCAGCATATTATCATTTGCTCCAGACTTCATTCTAAAATTGAAAGATCCATACAGCTTTGCAGACTCCTTGGAGGATGCAAACCTGCTCCTCCGGTACAGCTCCCCTTTCCACATGGACATCATCAGCAGGCTGGAGAGCACCACGCCCCCCAGGGTTAGGAGGCAGAGCCCGGCGATAACACAGCGGTCCAAGTGAGCGCCGATCCTCGCGCTCTCATTCTCCAGCCTCTCCATCTCCCGGGCAGCCACCGTGTTGGGATCCACAGTCACATCTCTGGGTACCACGTAGGAAATGATCACCAGCAAAATGCCACTAACCAGGAACAAAATGGCACTAATGAATCCATAGTCAACAGATTTCCCAGCTGCTGCCTCCGAGGCAGCATCGTCCTCCTCGGAGACCAAGGAAGGAGAATCGTGCACCCATTCAGGCGGCAGCTCCCTGCAGGAATGCTGCTGCAGAGGGGCATCCTGGCCACCTGTAGGAGTGGGGGTACTTCTTGCATGCTCCAGATTTACATTTTCATCCACATAGGTGAACGACGTCTCGAGTTCCTGGGCACAGCAGCAGGCTTTCTTCTTCCCTCCATCCTCTTCCCCGGGCAAGCGCTCGGCAGGGCGGCAGGGCTGGCAGGTGCTGGAGGCTGCAGGCTGCTCCTGGGGCAGGGTGCCCAGAGAGGGGGGCTCAGCCACAGGGCCCCTCTGCATGGGCTTGCAGCGCCGTTCACAGTGCAGGGCTGCCACGGCAGCGGCTGCTCTGGGGTCCACCTCACCCCCCTCACACTGCTGCTGCTGCTGGTAGGGATGGGAGGGCAGGCTCCAGCCAGTAGTGGTGCCCAGGGGCACCTGTCTGCTCTCCTCAGCCAGGTAGAGAAGCTCCATGCAAGCCATCGACCTCGTCCCCACAAGCCTCACCTCCCGGGCTACGGCATCCTCCAGCAAACGCTGCTCCTGACCTGCAGAAGCGGCTTCACAGCACTGGCGCTGCTGTATCCCAGAAATCTTCTTCACCACTTTTTCACCAACATTTTGTTAGGGACATGGCTTGTGTCAGCTGTTAAATGATTAAACAAATCCTCTCTGACATTCATTTCTTTTCGGTCTGCAAATGAAATAGCAGAGGGGGGAAAAAACAACAACAACAAAACCGAGCCCGACAACCTCACGATGATACATTAATAAACCAAAGGGAAGATAACGCAAATGTAATACATTTACATGGGAGATGGCAAACACGATTGTTTTAACCACGCATTTAAAACTGCAATCCTCTTGCAGATCCAAAATCCATTAGGGAATCTAATCAACCTTTGACACCACTATCCAATTAAGGCAGTAAGTATCCACAGAGCACAGGATAACCAGAAAAACTGTGTAAAATGTCAGAGAAAAGACATGTCTGTTCTTTTAGAAGCATGTAACTCCCATCCCCCCCTTCCAAATAAAGAATTTTACACTCAGATTCACAGACTAATTAGAAAGAAACACGCAAATCCCACGTAGCTCAATAATCCAGGATCTGTATTCTCCGGTGGAAATCTGATAATCCTATGGGAAAAGCAGTGCTTTCCTATATAAGATCTACCATTCATCTAAGAGCTTTGGGAATGAAATTATGCCTCAAAGACTGATGACTCAAAGACGGATATTACTTCTCATCTGCAATTAATTCGTTATTACCCCTTTCGCCCGGGCCCCATCCCCCTCGAGGCCGCCCGGTGTCACGGGGCGAAGCCCGCAGCCCGACGAATGTGTTGCATGCAGAGGAAACACACGTGCGCCTACAGCACATACGTGACCGCTCACAGCCGCCGCTCACTCACGCATTGCTCGGGAGCTCAGCGAGAGCCGGCCGCGCTGGGAAAAGCGATTCCCGCCGGCGCCGGGAGTAGCCGGATCCCCCGGCAGCGAGTGACCCGAGCGGTACCGAGGTGAGCGGCGCGCAGACACGCACGGGCACACACGCAGCCCCGGCAGGCAGGAGCTCGCCGCCTCCCCGGTGCTGCTCCTCCTCCCGCTGCTCCTCCTCCTGCCCGCGGGGCTCTCACCTGCCCGGCGAGCGCCGGCCCCCGCAGGCACACGCGGACACACGGACACACGGACACACGGACACGCTCACCTACCTCCCTCCCGCCCGCCTCCGCCACCGGCCGCGCCCCCGCCCGCGCTGCTCCCAGCGACCCCGGGCGGCCCGGCCCGGCCCGGCCCGGCCCAGCCCAGCCCAGCCCAGCCGGGCAGTGCCGGGGCGGGCCCCGCTCGGCACGCCGGGAGCTGTAGTCCGCGGGCGGCGGCTCCGCTGCGGCAGCGCCCGGAGCCGCGCCCGCCCCGCCGCCCCCGGGGCTCGTTCGCTGCCCGCGGGCTCCGGACAGACCCCTCCGAGTGCCGGGCCCTGGCACGGTGCCGGAGAGGAGCTTCTGTGCAGCCTTGTGCGTGCGTCTCGCTCAGGCATCACCCGGAGTTGTTTTCCATAGTCCTGGGAGCTCACGACTTAGTCCAGGGAAAGATAAAACCAGATTCTCAAATGATCCCAGAGCTGCTGGAGCTGAGACGTCAAGGGAGGTACTCTCTGCGCAAGGCTTACTGGAAGATCTCAGGAGCTCACCCGTGTTGGCAGATTGTGCACGCACTTCCTCTGGCCGGCATAAATGACTATTAAAAAAAGACTGTTGCCAAAAAATACATAATAAATGAATGACCATTTCATTTTCAGCATGAACCTTCACTGAGTTTTCATGCCAGTACTTTTCCTTTGCCAGTGTTAGTGATAAACTAGAATATGAAAATAAAGTATGGAGTAGTCTGAACTGAAGGTTTATCAGAGCTGAATACTGTGCGGTTGTGGAAAGACCAGTCTCTGGGGAGACAAAAAGCAAGCATGGGCAGGGGGACTTTTGTCATGGAGCTGAAATGAGGATGCACACAGGCTGTTGGGCAGGAAAGCGGAGGCTCAAGATGGAAAGTGAGTTGGGAAGGAACCAGGAGAGACACAGACTGTCTGAAGGAGTTGTCCTGACATGAGAGAACAAGGTGATTCTGTGTAAGGACTCTTTGCCAGTTCTGAAGCAATGCATTAGGCAATCAAATCAGTTTTGAAGCCATACCCTGCTGAGATCCAAAACACCCAGCACAGAAGATTCAAATCTTAGTGGGAATAACTCCCACGAATGTCAAAATTACTTGTCGGGACGTGGCAACAGTAGGGCACTCACAGTGCCCATCACACAGATTGCTCAGTGCTCTGGGCTGCTTTGGATATCGTTTAAAAGCAGCCCAGGCAGTGCTTCCATCAGCAAAGTGCAGTTTCAATGCATTGAATAGTGTATTATTCACTCTTTGAAGAAAAACTGCAAGGAGAAAATTATGTAGTTCGGGAAATGGTGCAGGCTGTCCTTGGAGCTTTTTAATAATAGTGCCCTCTCTGAGATAAATATAAAGGAGTAAATAAAACCTGATCAAAGAAACAAAAAAGCCTATCTGTAAATTGTTCAAATAGTTTCAAGTAAAAGTAAAGACAGAAACAAACTCTAAGTCTGTTGTACATTTCCATTTGGGAATCAGCAGGATAGGAACATAGAGATCTTGGGCACTGACACTGCAAGCTGCACCTGCCGCATCCAATAGACGAATCTTAATAAAATGACTGACAGGAAAAAATACGGTGCTCAGCCCTGGCAATGCAGCCTGGAAGAATGCAAACACCTTTTGCATTCTTCTCCTTTGCCCCGGCACAGCCTACCAAGACCTTGGGTGGGCATTGTCCTTCTGACAGCTGATACAAAGGCAGGAAATTGTCTGCACACAACAAATGATCATGTTGCAATTTCTTCAAAACCCAGGAGCTACGGCGTGTACTCTTGAGCACTTACTGGAGCGTTAGTTACTTGTTATTTAACCACACAAACATCTTGCTGCTCTGCCGCCCACTCTCCTCCCCATTTTGTGCCAGCATGTGTTGGGCAAGTATATTAATTTGTTGCTGCTAATTGCAGTCCCACAGACTATGAAGCAAACAGAGGGAACCACAGCTCTGTCAGGCCAAGTGTTGTCTGTTCTTATGTGCCTTCCCATGTGGTGCTGTGTCTCCTTTGCCTAGTACAGTTCACTCACTCTTAGAGCGAAATCATTGTCTAGGCACAATTCGTGTTACTGACATTTCATTTTCTTAACTTTGGATACAACGAGTTAACAGCATTTTCTTGTAGCAAATGTGATTGTTGCCAATGCTCTGAGGTGTGGAGGTGGTGAAATGAATGCATAGCAACGCATACTCTGCAAACAAGTACAGCTGGTGAAAAGATTAATCAAGTAAGGGCGGGAGTAAGAATATTTGTCACAGAAAAAAAGTGGCTATGTCGAGCTAAGAACCAGGGTGATGGACACACAATGGGACAGGAATAAAAGGCTGGAGTAGTCTGTCAGGGTGGATGAGCCTTGTTCTCTCTGCTGCAGCCTACCACATCATACAGCCCTTTCAGACACTGAGCAGGGCTGTGGTAGCAACACAGTGATAATATGGAATCTGACAGTAGGCTGATAAAGGTGTCTCAGTTGAGATACATGCAATTAAATTTAAGTCATGCTCTGGAGCACCTTGTAAGCTTTATTCAAATTGGTCCAACTATAAATGAGTATGTGAACTAGATGTATATGTCTTTTTTTCTGTTCTCAGTAACCTATGGTCACCATAAAACTGGAAGGAAGCTTGTGAGAAACTAATAGGTGTTTCACACTTTCTGTCTGAAGCCTCACTGAAGGCCTGACCAGACCTGAAGGCTTCAGAGGAACCAGGCAAAACTGGAACAAGTTTTCTGAATGGTGCATCCCATCATGGTCTGGTAGAGGATGGATTTTGTGATATTCCACTTGCTGTCACCAGTTCAGGGAATTTTCCAGGGTTATATGGGATCCTCAGTGAAGCATTCCCCCAAACATTTTTATTCTTTTTTTTTTCCCTCTCTGTCTTCTAACATGTATACAGAGTTCTTCAATGATCTCGTTTTCACAGAATCTTCAATTTGTTGCCTCGCACAGTCACAGGACCTCGTGTTCCAGTGGTCCTTGTGCAAGTGTTGCAAGACTGCAGAGCTTCTAAAATAAAAGTGCATTCCAGCCTGTGTGGCTCAGAGAATAATATATTCAGAGAAGTCTAGACAGAATATTGCATAAACTTCCCATTTCCACTTGAATAGATCATACTGTTGAGTAAAGTAAATTGGCTAGGGAGCCAATAACATGGGGCTGCAGAAAAATTTAAAACCTGTTACAGAAATACATGGACCTGTGTACTGGTCTGTGAAAAATAACAAAGGTAATAGACAGGAATGAAGAGGCAAAGCTAAGTTTATATATAAAGTGCAAAAGAAAAAAGCAATACAATTCTTTTTTTTTGCTTAGAGAATATATGTATTCTGAGGCTAGCAAGCAAATATTTGGATAACTCCCTATAAAAATAAAACCCCAGCATTTCTTTGTGTTTAAAACACATTACTGTCACAGATCTATTGATTTATAAAGCAAAAGTAGACAGGAAAGCAATTTAATTCTGCTTTGGTTGATTCACTAATGCACATCCATTGTGCATTAATAGAAGACACAATAAGTAAATAATTTTACAGAGATACAAGAAAGCATAGATGTGTAATATGGTGTTCCAGAATTGCTACAAGTAGATTAAATCCTTGATAAAGCCCTCTGCTTCTCATGTCTGAACACGTGAAATCATGGTTTGGGTAAATAGAGCTCCTGAGGATGAACAAAAAAAGTAAGTTTCAGTGTTAGAGCAAAGGATCATCTGGAGGAGCAAAGGGCCTGTTGACCACTTGGAAGACACAGTAGTTGCAGCCCCACTCAGGAGCTAGTGAAGGGCAGGTAGGAATTAATGAGCTGTAGGCTGAGGTCTGCTCCCTGGCACAGCACCTCTGAGCCTTTGCTGCCCTTACCTCACCAGGAGGGAAAGGGCCAGGTCTGGATGTCCCAGGGCTGCTGTTTCCCACCTGCTCTGCCCACACCAATGACTCAGGCTGGTGACCTGACCAATCCCACTGCCACAGGTTTTGCTGTTGATCGTGACCAGCCTCCCTGCTTTCCCTTTTCCTCTCTGCTTTCCCCCTTCAGGAGCTCATACTCAGCCATTTTCCCTTCTGAATCCTCGAGCAACTGAGCACCCCTGTGTCAACAGGCCTATCCTTACTGTACCTTGATAGTTCTGGTGTCCTGCTGGCTCTCACAGCTCTTTCTCAGCAGTCTGGGCTCAGGTTGCACAGTGGGACATGGCAGAGCTGGCCCTGCTGTGCCCAGAGCAGAGTGGCTGCTGAGTGCCAGGTACCACTCTAAGTGCCTAACTTGGGATGCTGGGGTGGAGGAGACTCCTCCTGCCTCCTCCCTGTGTGCCCCAGAACGCTGAGCACTGAGCTGTGTGATCTGAAGGAGCCTTGGCAGCTCCTCCCTGCTGTGGGCTTGGGATTGCCATGTGTCCCTACAGGTTTCTGCCCACTGATGGGGAAATACCAGCACTGTGCTGTCACCTTGTTGTGAGAGCCAAAGTTACCATTTATTTCCCACCATGGTCATACCTGAGACATAAAGGACATGTTTCTCCCTGGGTCACCCCACAAATTGAAGACTACAGCCCTGAACCCTCTGTGGCTGCTGAGTGCCAGCTGTCATGTACATGACTGAGTCCTGTCATTGCCTTTTTCAGGTGTTTTCCTGGGTGGTTATTCTCTTCACTTTCCTGCACACTTGCATGGAAAGACAGAATCACCTCCAGTAATCACACATTAGATCTGGGAGATGTAGTCCACCTGTTATTCTGCACAGAAAGACCTAAAAATACTAATTATAGAAGGAAGGAATTTAAAGGGAAAGTGAGATAATAGACTACCCTGGAGGGAAGCCCAGGTGAAAATCAGAGGCTGCTTAGGAGAGAAATAAAGAAATCACCAAGGAGATTTTAAGCAAGGGATTTAAAGGACAGAGAATAGTGTAGAAATAAAAGGGGACTGCAGCATAATAAAAGGAAATAATAGCTTGACCCATAAAGTTGGGGGGGGGGGGCAGTTATGCTGAATCTGGAAACAAAAATTACTCTTAGCTGTTGCAGTACACATAAAACTATGGGTGAAAGAAGAAAGTGAAGGCTGCAGTTTCTGACAAGGCAAGGACACACAGTCTTCAGTAATATATATATTGCTGGTGACAGAATGAGGTTTTATAGAAATTATCAGGAATAGTACGCAGGAATTCTATATTATCAGCATGCGTTAAAGAGTTTCTTCAACAGAAGCATCAAAGATGTGTTCACATTAGAGAGGTAGTGCTGATAATTTATGGAATTTACCTGTATTAAAAAGATTAAACATAAAAAAATAGTAAAAACTTCTTCTCCTGGTAGTGCTTTATGTCCATATACTATAAAGTACATTAAAAAGCTGAAATCAGTATTTCCATTTTAAAGGCAAAGAAGCTGAAACATGGGAAACTTGTGGTAATTTGTTACAATCCAGACAACACAGAACCAAAATCAAGGCACCAAAATTAAGATGAAAGAATTGGGCCTTGAGCCTTGTTCCTCATTCCACCTGTTTTAGCCAGCAGCAAAGGGCAAGCAGTGACTTAGGAGGGAGCTCCTAAGTTCTCTTCTTCATGTGTAAGAGGAGAACCACTAGGATAAGGGAAGAGAGACATGGAACTATTTTAAGCTCATAAATCATAGCATCAGAGATATGGCAGGAAGGTGTATCAGTGGGATTTTGAAGCAGAGCTAGGATCCATGCAGGTTGCTGGTGGTGGCATTTGTATCTATATTAGCAGCCATAACAGCCCATATTTGAGAGAGTTCAAGGCAGAGCTCTGCTCCTTCTCATCCTCTCTTCCACAGTCCCTTAAGCTGAATATCATGCTGAATTTATGTGTGGAGGAAAGCCTTGCCCATGTGTCTAGTCCTGGCCCCATCACAATCACTACAGCATTTCTGCAATCAGCTTTGAACAGGCCACGATTTCTTACTGTGCTTTCTCATCTCCTAATAGTATTGAGGCTCCTTCTAGAAGAGGGTCTGCAAGGAGTTGTAAAAAACCCTAGTGGAATACAACACGCTAAAACCTGGGGTAGATAAACAAAATGGGAAAAGTGAGACTGATCACAGTAATACAGGCCCTGACAGATCTGCCAGACTCTTCCAAAAGACAGCATTTCTTCTACAGTACTGAAAAACAGTGAACAAAGTGCTACAAAATAAACTCCAAGAAGCAATCCTTCTACAGGGCCACGTGAATGAACTAGACCATCTATCTATGCATTTTCCTCTCTGACATCCAGGGATTTGATCCTGTTTACTTTGCAAGAGAGTGTGATTTGACTGAAACTGGAAGGAAAAATATTTGATCTTTTTAAACAGTCAAACCTTTAAAGTCCAGCCTGTCCCCTGAATTTTGACTTTTGAATTTTGAATGCAACTAGAGGTTTTTAAACAAGACCTCTATTGATGTCAGTGGCAGGCATTGCAGAGCAAACACCCACAGAGCAATAAACATTTAATTCATCAGATATGGTTAAGGCTTTTAACATTCTTTTCCTTGTCACGTAGGCACCGTTGATATTCCTAAGGAGGTTCTACTTGCTATCCTCCTTTGATTGCCTTGGAAGAAGGAGGAATATCTCTTCTTAAGGCTGAGCTTAACAGAGGTATCTGGAATCAATAGTGGAAAATAAAACCTGACCTGGTGGCTTTGGTTTTATTTTAGTTAGGAGGCATGGAAGGAAATATGATGTCATGCTCTATATTAAACCAGCTCACTGAAAGCTTTTAATTGCAGTGTGTTTTGAAGCCATATATTCAAATGGTGACAGCACACTGTGTTGGCTCCTTCACAAACAGAAGTCCTGGAGAGTCACATGCTGCTAAAGAAAATGTTTTACACTTTTCTGTTCTTGACACATCAGAGTCATTTTTATCTGGTTACTATGTTATGCATGCAACAGAACTGCAATGATAGTAAAATCTGCAACATGCAGGCAGGACTGCAGGCACATTATATGAAAAAAGGCAGTCACTTACTCGAGCAGCTGAAGAGCTCCTAATACATTATTTATGGGAAATCAATATTTTTTCTAATAATTGCATACACACATCTATCTACCCACTCAGGAAAACAAAGATGTCTCTATCCCACTGTTGGTGAAAAGTAGAAAGCAAAACTATAGAGGCTTTAGTTCACATTGGCTGATTACCAAGACTTCCCCTGGCAGTGTCTGGGGAGCCAGCAGAGAGTTGGATTTTCCAGGAAGGTTGGCTCTTGAAAAGAGGAAGATCATTTTTAACTTGTGGCAAAGACCTGGTTCCTAAGCAAACAGGTCTCCATTACAGAGCCCTGAATGCTCTCTCCTGCTGTCTCCCATGCAATGGGATTTATTTCAGTGTGAGACAGGGACACGTAGGTGAGTGTCTGGTGAGAAATGCCTCGGTGTGAAACCTCCTTGAATGGAATCAGAACATGAGTGATGGTGTGGAAGAGCCCAGAAAAGGACTGTAGTGATCCAGGCACCTCTGGGGGGGGTCCCTAGGGTTGATCAGGGCAGTGCCTGATCAGGCTGAGCAGGCAGTTTGTGGGTGCAAAAAGATCCCTGCAGATAGAGAGCTCCTCCTGGTCAACAGGCATCTGGTGGTGGGTGAGCAAGGAAGGAGGATTTGTTCTTACTGCATGCTAAATGTATTACTGTTTTGTCTTTCCTTGAATAAAGATTTCTTTGTTTGTACATTTTCTCACAGTCCTCAGGAGTGGGTAGGTCAGACCTAATGAGGGCATGTGGTTTTCTGGCACTTCTTGGGTGGGGATTAATCTTGGTTTAATAATTTGCCTCAAGAGATGTCAAATACATTGATGCTACTTGTTTCTGTTCTTATTAACCCCTTATTATTATTAACCCTTATAATTCTGGCTGAGAATTATATGTCCACATTATATTGCGGTAATAGGAGTTCTTTGGTTAATCTTACTTCTGAGGCATCCAAGCATGTATACACACATAGGTACTCCCAAATAGCTATGTAGAGTTTTTCATGGAGAGTGGGAGATCTGGAAATGAATTTCCACTCCTTTTACTCCAAGTGACACACTCTCCCCCACACAATATTATACATAAAATGAACCATGGAGAGCTGTTTTCCCAAGCAGACGGAAATGATGTTTTTTGAGGTGGGTAGCTGCATTTCAAAGGCAGAAATCTGCATGGGAGATATTTGTGCAGTGCCATCTGGACAAGTTTTTAATTAATGTGGAAAATGAAAAATTAACAGAGGGACTAACACTTTCTTCATGTTCAAAGACACAATCCTGCAGGGGAAAAAATAGCCATGGTTGTACTTCCAAAGGATGAATAAAGAGCTTCTATCATGGGTATACAAAAATTAAATCAGAATAAGAAAAATATATTTTAAACATGTATTATTAGTTTTGTTAATTTATTAATTTGATTAATTTAGAAAAATTCTATTTTCTTTAAGAAAAGATAACAAGAAAGGATAATGACAAGTAGATGAAGATACAATTCTGTGTATTCTGAATGAGGGATTCTTTCCACCTAATAAAATAATAATGATAGCATTAGAGGAGGAAAGAGGGAGAGGAGTATCACTCTGTTTTGGGAGACATAATAGGAGTTTAGCTATCTGTCCATTTACATTGCAATCACCCATTTTGCTACCTGAGCATCAGACAGTAATAAAACATGGTAAAACTGGAGACTGAGTTTTCTGCCTGTCTTCTGAAGTTTTGAAACACAAAGTGTATGAAGACTATTTAAATCGCATTGCTTTTCAATATTTTCAATATTTGAGAAATATTGTCACTTTTAAACAACTGATCTGCTTCTTCATCTGATTTTCTGGTGATACTTTTAAACCAGCACAGATAAAATCACTATTTTTGGATGATAGGAGAAATCAAAGAGTACTTGTGACCATGAAAGATTTTATTCAGTTTGTCTCAGAACAGATATAACCTTCTATGTCCATATATAGCAACACATTCTTCTTGTCTGTTGAAACTTCTTTAATGAGTTCCAATCTAAGAGGGTGTTTTTATATCCTGGATTAAAATTCAGTGGTTTTGTGCCTTGCTACAAATCCGTCTTGTCCTTTTCCTTCCTCGCAATTTTCTGTAACAATTTTATTAATGTTTTAATGATTTTGAGATCTTGAAATAACATTGCAGCTCACAGTTAAACTGAAATGATTTTTTTTTTAATGTTAGAGGAGAAACAAGCAACCAGTAACTCTGCAAGTGTGAACCCAAAGGCAGAGGGAACATATGTCTCCCATGGGAGCAGGAGTTAACTGATTCAAGAAGTTGGAGCAGAAGGAGGAAAGATTCTGACTCTGATATTTAGGTTATCATGAAGATACTTCTTTACTCTGCACTAACACTATTCTTTAAATTACTTAATAACCACAAGCATCTATGGCAAAGTCTAAATTTAGGAAATGTACTTAAAGCACCAAGACAATGAGTGTTCAGGAGAAAAATCTAAATTTATTTCTAATATTATTCAAGTTTGAAAATGACATTGTGTTTATTTAGCATGTTTAAACCCATGCAATGTAGTCTATGGATTAGTGTGACATCTCACACTGTGAGATGTGGCCTCCAAAAGTTCCTACCTACTTGGGCTTCTTCATTCTGTGCAGCCAGCCAAGACTGTCTTCTGTTTCTGGCTGAAATTTTCTGACTCTATTCTTAACTGTGGATTTTTCCCTGATTTGCTTTACTACTCAACCTCAAAAATGATCTGGATCCAGTGGAGTCAGGTTTGGCAGTCATCTGACTAAATGTGGGGCTGGGACACAGACTTCTACTTTGAACCATCTCTCTTGATGATGGTTGTAACTGGGGAGATCAACACAGTCAACAGAGCTAAAGATGAGATGCATCTGACCAAGTGTAGGCACTTACTTTAGAATTAGGTGAATAGTGCACCTAACTGACTGTGATTGCTGCTCACGTTGCTCTCTCAAACACTGTCATTCTCACTGAAGACAGATGTGTTTAGATCAGTCCCACCAGAATTGAGTAGTTATAATTAATTTTCAGGGGATTATGGTAAAAATCTCACTTTAAAAATGCTGCCTGCCTCATTGTCAGTAAGGCTCCTCAAACCCCATGCCTGATCTGGAGTGAGGAGGCTTCAGTTTCTCTCACAGCTTGTCTTCCTCATGGCTCACCAGTTTTCCCTGTTGCTCTCCTCTCTGCTTCTTCCATGTTTCCCTTATATGTTGAATATGACTTTACTACAGAGAAAAGGAAATTTTTTCACCTTGATGAGCCACCACTACGTGACAGACGTTTTGCTGAACTTTATCTATTTTGAGCCAATATCTGAAGCATTGCTTTGAGTAAAAGACCAGGTCTTGTGAAACCTCACCTGGAGTACTGTGTACAGTTCTGGTGTGCCCAGCATACAAAGGACATGGAACTCCTGGAGCAAGTCCAGAGGAGGGTCATGAAGCTGATTAGAACACTGGAGCAGCTCCCCTATGAAGACAGGCTGAGAAAGTTGGGTCAGGTCAGCCTGGAGAAGAAAAGGTTGTGTGGGGACCTCACAGCACCTTCCAGTGTCTGCAGGGGGCCCTTACGGGGCTGCTGGAGAGGGACTCTTTGTTCTGAGCTGAGTGACAGGACAAGGAGTAATGGGTACAAATTGAAAGAGGGGAAATTTAGGTTAGCTATTAGGAAAAAATGTTTTACTTTGAGGGTGGTCAGACACCCTGCTGGGAACAGGTTACCCAGAGATGTTGGTGCCCCAATCCTGCCACTGTTCAAAGCCAGGCTGGAAAAGCCTTGAGCAGCGTGGTCAGGGAGGTGTCCCTGTCCATGGCAGGGAGTGTTTGGGCTTGATGATCTTCCAGGCCCTTTCCAGTGCTTCATTCTATGTTTCTGTGATTCAGTGGTGAAGTGGGCATGTGGCAGATCCTCTGGAATCTAGAATTATTCATAAGAAATAGCAGTTTCACTGTTTTTCAGTAGTGAATATATTTTATCGACCAATGACTTGTGTCCTACTCACTGCCTGTTGTTCCACTGCTGAGTATGTAAATTCCTCAGGGCAAGTGCAGGGTTTGTGTTCATCATCATCTCATCATCCACATCCTCCTCTAAAAGATGGGTGGGTGGGTGAAAGAGAGAAATGACCTGACTATTTTGCTCTCTTTATATATATATTTATTCATTATTCATATTTGATCCTTATTCTGCAGAGCATAGATAAAGCTAATAAGGAGGTGATCAGTAATCTCACAGTCATGTGTGACTATAAATATGCATTATTTGCTATTGCAACAAAAATGAGTGAATGGATTTTGTAGGTGCAGAATGCCATTTTGAAGATGTGGGCATTAAACAATGGAGGTTGCCAATTAGACAAGGTGTTAAACATAGTTGCCAGCATATGTATAGTCTCACTCTACTTATGTGTTTATAGTGCCTTTTGGACATGAGCCTAGAAATTACATTTCAAAGTAAATGTATATTCTTATACTAAATTGCATTTCTGTTTAACAATATTTTTTTTTCTGCTTACAACTTTAGCTTTTTTTTTCCCCATAACAAAAACATAAAATTACCAGTTTGAATTATGAATATATACTGATGGGCCAGCACCACATAAAACTTACTTACTACACAGGCCATACTGAAGCTTGAGCTGAAATTTTCTATATGTATGGACAAATGGTGATGTAATCTAGATATATTGAAAATATGCAAACATCTTGCAGATTAAATTGAGCAAGAATATGTAAGAAAATGTTTTAAATTATTCTTGGAAAGTATGAGTTATGAAAGTAGTTTGTTATAGATGATGTAACATCATTAATATTGGTGTACATTTAAACGTCCATTCACTTTTTCTGCAGGTGTTGCAAGGATGATTTATGCATTTCTGGAAACGCAAACACTCAGTTTTCTTTAAGTCTGGAGGTGATGCCAACTGCCTGCTCTTTCCAGTACATGCTGTTTGTGTCTTTGGCTGCAGCAAAACAGCAGCTTGATTTAACTTCTGTCTGCAGGGTCCATTCTAACACCAGTTACTGGAGAAAATAGCCTTACTTTCAGATGTTGGATTTAACTTTGCAAATAATTCTTCATAACTAGAAAGTAGAGGTATGGAAGTAGTTACATTGCTCTCTTCTGCCACTCCACTCTGTGTAATGTCTATCCATTCTTCATTTAAGAATAAATTCATCTGCTATTGTGGAAAAATGCTGTTAAATAAAGCTGATCTTGAGGCCATGAAGTTATCTGAATATTGTTTGATGACGTTGCTGTTGTTCTCAGTCTTTATAAATTGTAGGGATTTATTTATAAAATTTCAACCTGGAAAAAACTGCAATATAAAATTAAATCACTACCTTTGATTTCTTCATTTTAGGTGATGCTTCTCTAGAAGCAGGAGATGTAATTTGGAGGAATAATTGAGGTTTCAGAAAATAACTTTCTATAGAAACTTACAGAAATATTCATCATATAATTAGCTAGATGGTAAACTATGATTCTTTCAAGCTTCTTAGAGAAAAAAGTTATTTTATATAGATTTAATTATGTTTAATAATAAATAATTTATTTAATGAACAGCCTCTGATGTTTTAATATTGTTATGAAGAATATATTTTATAAGGGAGGGAAATTGTAACCATTCTCTAGTTAGAGTTCCAGTGAGAACTCTGACCAGGTTTATACCCTTCACAGAGAGGCATGCTGAAAATAAAGTGGATCAATACTGAACAGTGAAGAAAGAGAACAGCCATACAAGGATACAGGGTTAAAATAGTTTCACAATGATGTTCAAATATCTCTGAAGATGATGTTAAAGGAAAGCACAGAATGAATCATTCAGGTATCTGAATACAGACTTCTGGTGTTGGTTTAGCTACCAAATAGCAGTCATGACAGCAAAGCCCCAAATGTCTAGAACATCAGCTAAGTGTAAAACCCTAAAGAATCTAAAATGGCACTGGACATCCATCTGAACTGAATCCCACCCAGAGAGCCTACCTTGATATGATAAACAATTCCAATGCCAGTTTAGAAAACAGATTTAAGTAGATAAAAGATCACATTTAACCTGGAGAGCTCTTTTGGTCAAGGTAAAAAACAAGTTCTTGAAATCATGTGTCAAAATGATTATGATGGTCTGAAGAGCTGGAGGAAGTTTGGAGGCTGCAAAACGAAAAGATGAATTTAACCAGTGATGCAAGACATGCCTGGGGCCTTGATAGCATCCCTTTTCATTGTGACTGAGTGCCTAAACAGGCTCATATTCTGCTTACAGAGCAAAGATCTCTTTTTCCTAGAGGAATTCTAAAGTATTATCTTGTAAGACAGAGAGAAAGCAAAACACACTCAGAAATTATTGGACAGCTTGGTGGACTGATGCAGAGAAAGATCAAAGCATGCCTAAGAGAGAGGAATTAATCGAGCTGAAAGTTTGAACAGGTATGAAAAGTTCTTCTGTTGCTGGTTTTTTTGGATGAATTTTTAAAATTGAGCTTTTAAGTTCTTGTCAATGGCATTTAGAGCACTCACTGGATATCCTACAACATGGAATTTTTAAATGGGAATAAGTAAACACTACATTATTTGGTGGAGCAAGGTCATTTTTCAATAAATGTGAAAAAGCAATGTAAGTCCTCTCACAAAATGTCATGCTGGCCTCCTATGCTAAGGCAAGAAAAAATTTCCTGCAGAACATCCATCTTAACTGTTACCATCTTCTAACAGATGAGGAATCCCAAGTGAAAAACCAATACATTTTTACCCAAAACAAGGCACAAGCCTCTAGGATAGCATGTGATGTTGAGGTCACCCAGGAGCCAGATGTGAAGGTCTCCTTACATTTATCAGCGTTGCAAAAGACTGGGAAAAAATCCCTGTTGGAGAAGATGCATTGGATAGCCAAGAGCACCTTTACTTGATGCAGAGAAATGTCCTCTGGATGTGCATGGCTAAGAGAAGCCCTGTGTGCTTCCAGGAAAAGAGAGAAGCCAGTGGGTCTTTGGCAGTGGTGATCCAAAATCTGTGGCTTTGAAAACCTCACTGGGGCTTAACTGGTGGCACAGAAGTTCACCCAGGGCAAAGTTAGATTTTATTGACTGGAGACACCCTGGCTGAGCAGATGATGAGAGAAGGGGAGAAGGGGAGATTAGGAAAAAAGGAGAAGGAGAAGGAAGCAATCCATGTGATTGCTGAAGGGATCAATATGATGTAGATGGGAATGGTCTTTTCACCCTTACTGAGACCCTCTTGCTTTCCTCATTTCTGTCTGCATTTGACTTTAGGCCTGTGTCTGATATCAGTAGTACAAAAGATCATCCTGCTTTGCTTTTCTACTCCTCTAAAAAGGAAGAATTAAATGTGAATGCATATTTTAATGTTATTTGGTTGTTACAATGCCACTACCAATTTAGATGCAGTACATTGGCTTTTGTAATTTTTATGCGATGCTGTTGATGTGTGGATTTCTGGTTGTAATTTACTTAGTGTAATGAAGGTAAATCAGGATAGAAAAGCCCAAACAAATGACTAACAGAAAATTTAGATTCCAATTCTAATGTCCGTATTAATATAAATTCAAATTATTTCACCACAGCCATTGAGTTATGTGGCTATGTTTGCTAAATAACCAATGATTGAACCACATTTTGATTTTCATGTGCTTGTCCTCATCCTCATTAAGCCTGTGTAATGCATTTGTGCTTATAACATGTAAGAGAATGTTATTCCACTGAAGAAGATATGTCATTACTACCATTTAGTATTGCAGTGGGTGGAGTTTTTCCAGTCCAGAAAATTTCATGTTGACATATTTTTCAGGTAGCAAATTAATCAGAGAGAAGATAGAATGGAATTTAAAAAACCCAAAACCAAACATCTGCTAATGTTGTTATTGCCAGCTACTAATTCAGCATTGACAAGTGTATGTTTTTCACTGTGGAATATTTTATTTTTCAGTTACTGGGTGCTCTGAATGAGCTCAAAATGAAAAGCTGAACATGCACTGCTGATATCCATTCTGAGCAATAGAAATGTTAAAATAGTGGTACTTCTACCTTTCTAATCCCCAAATGCACCCCATTGCCTGAACATTACTCCACTGATAAACTTGCTGATGCAAAGTGCACAGAATGATTTTATTCTCAGATGCAGGGTGAGTTGCATTTGAAGTTTTTTAAGGATGTTGTCTGTGCTGTAAAGCAATCCCAAGGCATCACAGGAAAATAAGAGGTTGCTTTGACAAAGTGAAGAGATTATTTGGTCTACCTGCTCATTTTTCAATTTCTCAAATACATTTGAGAATTAATAGCCTCCTCTAAAGTTGCAGCTTTTTTTTCCCACAGGGATTCTGAAAATGGGCTCTGTTCCTAAGACCTCTGTACAATAACATCATAGACCCACTTTCTTCTAATGGTTTGAGGATCCTGAGCACACACTGGCTCAGGTTCTGTCTCTAAACCTTTCCCCCAGTGCCTGCAAGTATTTCCTCATTTTTGGGGTGAATCAGTAACTCCTGGTGTTTTGGCAGGGTTTCAGGTGGCTTCATTTGGTCTCCACTGTCCCTGTTGTGCCTGGTGGACACCACTCTGATTTTACTGCGTGCCTTAGCTTCTGGCAGGAGTACCCTGTGCTGTGTCCAGCACGTGTACAGAGGAGCTGTGGTGCTGACAGGGACAATCTGAGGTGGAAAGGAAAGCCACAATATTGTTCAACACTGGCACAGAGACCTCCACAGTGGCCAGGGACCAACTGCAGCAGAGATGGACTCTCCTCTTGCCTCCAAGAAGAACTGAAATATTACCTTTTTCTCAGATGACATGGCTTCAGTAGTCAGTGTCCAGGGTAAAATAGTAATACAGGACTATTTGAAAAAGTTATGTAAGAAGCATTGCCTGCTTCATGTGTTTAATCTATGAAGAAAGTATCTGTGATTTATTCAAGGCTCTGGCTTCTTTTTAATTATGTTTTCAATTAGTTTGTTTCATGAGTACTTATAAATAGATTTTCCCCGAAAAATGTAACGACTTCAAGTGAGTAATAGGTAATTCACTGAAAAAAAAAAAAAAAAAGAATGGTGCCTTAAAAGAATAAACTGGTAATGAAATTCTTCTATTAAAATCAGATATGAGACATGATTTATATGTATTGCCACTGATGCCAAGAGAATATTCTTTTCCTCTCTCCTGAAAGCCTTCAGACTCGTGACATGGTGTCCAAAGGCAAACTTTATAGTAATTGCAAAAGGGAATCAATGGTAGTTCCAGCCTTTTTGATATTTCCAGATAAAAATCTGGAAGACTATACAGAATCATAGAATATTTTGAATTGGAAGGGGCTTTTAAAAGCCATTTAATTATAACCTTCCTGCTATGAAATCAAGATTGTAGTATAGGCACCTGAAATTATACAAATATATGCGTATGTTTCCTTCAAGCAAAATCTACAGCTAAGTTTAAGGTTTTTTGGGATGAAAAACATTTTTATCATAGAAAATTGTGAAATAACGCTTGTCTTTTTGTAAAAAAAAGAGGAAGACAAAATTGTCACAGCTAAAGATTATTTTCTGTAGCTGGGTAAGTTTTTTATTCATTTCTAAGTGACAACCTTCAGATGGTTTTAGATTCTTCAGAGAACCCACCTGGTACTTAAACTCTCTCATAAGGTAAATTTTAACACTTATTTTCATCAAGGTTCATACATTCTGGCAACCAGAGGTAGACATAAGAAGTCAAATCAAAAAACAGAACAAAATCCAGCAAGTGCTAAAAGTTTACTAAATTGCCTAAGTTACACAGATGTTGTGTGACTGAATTAATTGAGCAGCACTGAAGTTAAAAACATAGTTTAGCTGAGGAGTTTATTGACAAGATCTTTCTGTGCTACAGAAAACCTTGGAAGTGCTGGAATTGGTTGAATTTCATGAGGTACCTTAAACAGAGCACATCTTAGCAGCAGCTTTTACTTTCAAAACTAATTGAGCAGGGGGTACCAAGAGGCTTGTATTGGCCTTCAAATTATCTGGTTGTCTTATTCAAGCTTATTTCACATGCTGATTTTCTGGCATGGACATGCTTAGACCCATCTGCCAGAGTGCCATTGTGATTCTTCACATCATAAACTGATGCAGCAGTTGCAGATGAAGAAAGCACCAAGCCCACTTCAATATATGATCTGGAATAAATGTGCAAAACATGCATATGCAATCCTACTAGGAACAATGAGCTGCAAATTTTGTCTATGGGCTTCCTGAAAAAGGCCACAGCAGGAGCATTTGGCCTCACAGCATTACTTTTATCCTTAGCTGCCTTTGCTGCACATTTCTGGTTTGGGGTTTTCACAGAAAAGAAGCAGATCTCTGAATGCACACAGTTATTTGGGAGTTCAGCCCTCTGCACAGCCTCTCTCTGACAACTAGAAGTGTCTGAATTTTCAATGCACTTTTCAATACAGTCTTTCTTTGTCACTCTGCAGGATCACTTAGAATAGCAAAGTTTTGACAGTTTTTGTCAAAATCAGAAAATGCCAAAACATCACGTTTAGGATGACTCATGCCCAAATCCATGACTTACAGTCCCAGCTACAGCAGAAACTTCCTTCTTTATTCTCTCTCTCCTGTTCTCCTAGAAAGAAGGTAAATAGTATTATACTCTCTTCCTCTCCATCTACCCAATATAGATAACTGTTTCACAAGTGGACCACATCTGCACCTGATCAATATTTCACCAAGAAAAAGGTAAGACTTAGAGAATTCTGAATAAACTAGCATAAAGACAAATGAATAAACAAATAAAACTGATTATCCTGAAATGCTCCATGAAAAAAAAGGAAAAAATAAGGAGATGGAAATATAATTGAAATGGCAAAGAGAAATGTCTATCTGCTAACTAGTTAAGAGATTATTTCATCAAACACCAAACCTGTATGTGAAAACCCATTCTTAAGCAGCTCCTAAGATGGACATTTAAGTAAAAAGGCATTTTAGATAATCCCTTTGAGGCAAACTACTTTCTGTCTGATTCTAAAGGAAAAGATTGGCATCAGGGCCTGTTGATATGCACCCAGGATGACAGTTAAAAATGTGTGTGAAAAACCCTGTGACAGAAAGGATGGCAGTGGATGGATCAGGGAAAGAAGTTCATGTATTTTTGCCTAAGCAAAAACCATGCTTGGCTGATATATCCAAGCTGTTTTGTATCCTCAGATCATTTGGCTTGTCATGGTGATGATCTGTGGCTTGCTGCAATGAGTAGCTTCTAAGAGAAAAGGATTGCCACCCCACCCAGCGACTGTGGCATAGGCTGTGCAGCACATGGTGTGGGGTGTCCCCAGGATCAATGCAATAATATGGCTCAGAAATTAGTGAGAATAAGCAGAACCCAACTCCTAAGGCGTCTGCAATCCCACTTTTGCTAACTAAAACAGTATAAAAGGGATGGGAAATGTGCTCAGGCTCCAAATACGTTTTCTGTGAGGGCCAGAGGGAATGATTCTGAAAAGAGAAGAAAATATAAAGGATGATTTTCTGAGGTATTTATTATATTGAAATATGCACAGAGAAAAACTAGCCCAGAAGAAATAGAGGGATTTTTAAAAAATTTATTTCAGCATATATCACCATCTGACTAAACTCACCAAACTTCCCAAAATACCCTTTCAGAGCCATATAATCGGCAGTAGGGTGGCTCCAGATGTACCAATTGAAAGACAGTGAAGTTCAGCATTTTCATTAGGAATCATTTGTCTACATGAGAAAATAGACATGGTATTTAACTTCATTTTTCTCTAAAAGAGATGGTCTGAGCCACGCACTGTAGTTCAGGCCCTGACGTTATTCACTGTCCATGCCTGTTCCTGTTTCCAGTCCCAATGGCACAACAGACCAATTTCTGTCATGTTAGTGGTAAAAGAGAGGGAGGCACCACAGAATATAGGATTGAATCACCTTTGTGCTTGTGATTTGTGAATACAGTCCATTTTTTATAGCAGTCATGCAATGTTTGTGCTCACCCATGGCTGCCACATTCCCTTTAGAACACCTGCTCTTTCTAAGGCACGGTGATTAGCAAAGGCTCATTAACTGAGGATATAGAAATGACCACAGGAGAAGTTGTTACTGTCTTAGGTTTGAGCCTGGGACGTGCCCCATCGGATTCTGACCTCCTTAGCTCAAATGAGCCATTTTTGATGCTCAGGCTGGTTGGTATGCCTGAGCAAGGGGATAAAGGCCACAGTGAGGGGTTAATAAACCCAGCATGGAGCATGAGGCCAGTTTCTCTCATCCTGATCCCATCACCACCTCCATGACCCAGCTCAAGGAGTACAACCTGTATGTAGTGCGTGGAAGCTTGAAGTGACAACAACCTCCAAAGCTGGACAATTAGAAAACTTGCATATGACAAGGCAGAAAAGTGCCCAGGCTTCTCATAAATTCTGCCAATTGCACAAATTATGTGTCTAAGGAAGACTCTGAAATCCATGCTAGGTTTTCATCCTGAGCAGAACAATACTTCTTTGCAGCATGTTCTGGCTCTGGGGCAAAATACATTTGTAAGTACTGAACACTAAGAAGCATTCAGCTAGCTTAAATGATATGAAAGAGAAAGAAGTATTTATGCCCCAAGGTTTTACTTCTCTTAATGTAAGACTTGTATTAAAAACACCCTCCACATCTAGAAACCTGACAGTTTCCTGCATTTTGGCCCAGGGATTAGCAGCTTGGGGGTCTGTAATGAGCTGGGGAACAGGAGAAGATATGCAGCAAATCATCCTTTCTTTCCTGATGATCAGCACTTGCACAGAGGGCAAGGAAGGCAGGTTTTTTTGGGTTTTTTTTCCCCCACAGTTTTATCTTCTCACAATTTCCCAAGGGCCATAAAAATAATGATGAAGAGATCAGCAATCCAGTTACAATGGACTTCGTTTTAGTTTATTTTTTTCAAGTAAGGGAGCCTCTGGCCCCTTGTATTTTACAAAATAGAAGAGCAAGAATATTTAAAAGGCACAGTTAAAAATGAAAACATGCAAAATAAAATAGAGCTTGTCATTTAACTCCTGGGGTTTATTATATACTTAGAGTGATCTTGAACATGTATCTTTTCTTCTCCCATGGCTCTCACTTACATCCACATAATGGAGAGAAAAAAAAATGATTCCTTTTGAACTTTTGAAGTGCCTAAAATTTGCCGTGACTTTTACAAAAATGAGGAAACTAATAACCATCAAGCACTAAAAGATGAGTCACATTACCCCAGTTTGTCTACTAGTTCTTCTATGTCAGGAAGCTGTGCAGCAGGTGGTAACTTCAGCTGGTCTTTGTTACACTTGCTTTATTTACATACAAATTAATGGTTTCTTTTCTTCTGCATTATTTTTTTGTCACCATTTCTCCTCAGATTTGGCAAGTGGAGAAGAACAAATGATGCTGCGCTACAGATATTGCTACCATAAATGAAGCCTGCTGTGAAATCCACCTTCTTCTTTCAGATGGGACATGGAAAAGTTAATTAGATCTCTTCCCCCTTCCCTGTAACAGTGCCTATTTATCTGTGAAGGATAGATAGCATGCCCAGATATGCCTTTCTTCTAATCTCTGCCTAACTGGTAGAATTTGCTGTCAGATATTTTAGTGGAACACCTGAAATCAAGAACAGAAATTATTTTAAGAGCAAATACTAAGCAAAGATAATACTGTAACAAATATTTTCTCTTTAGAGAGACTGAGCCTATCACTTCTGAATGTGAAAATATTAACTTGCTTTAGTGATTTGCGGCCTTCTTTTTTGGACTGATGCATGGGCATCAGTCCAAAAAGGTTACTTACTCAGAGGTTTCTCTACAAGGAAATAAGATCTACTGCTGAGCTGGTATCAAATAATAAAGCACACAATGTGTCTAATCATCCTGTACAATTACTTGGGGTTTGTAGCCTTAAAATTACTCAGAAAGAGAAAATATATATAAATACAGAGTGGAAGAGTTCTTCCTACCATGTACAGTAATGTCCAGAAAGTTTCATTCCCTCCACTTAGTCCAGGTCATCTCTGGTATGGATTTGTCTCATGACCAAAGAGTTGTTACCATTATGTTGTCCCAGAGATTGTTCCCAATTTGGAATTTCAGTGTCTTCATGGGTCATAGATATGACTTTGGATGTGCACCCTCTGTATTTGTATTGAGTCTACATGTTTTGCCTCTCTGCACCTCTCTGAATGTTCCCCTCTTTTCTTCTCTGCCATCTATTCTGATTGGAATTTTTAGGACAGCAGCTCTCATTTGAATGTGCATAGATGAAATCCACAAGAAGGTCCTTTTTTTATAGCAGCAATAGAACACAAATACAGCAACATGCTCCAGCATGAGATTACTGTTGTCTCATTTCTCACATTCCCATTGAGCCCTCTTAACAATTGCTTGGAACAACAATTTGTTTTAACACTTTCCTTGCTGTTTTAACATTTTCACTTCTAATATTTGAGTATTAAAAATCCTCTCACAACTGTAGCTCATCATGGCCTTTTGAGCTCTGTCTCATCTTGTTATTTTATCTGTTAATTATAGCTATATATTGAAATTATATGTTTCCATGTCAACAAGGTTTCTCTCTTTCCATCCAGCAAGTGAGCTCTTCTTGAAAGCTGGCCAGCTGGCTTTGGGTTTTTTACCTTGGCCTGAGTTTGTGGTGAAAGTAGAAGGCTTGTATTCCTTTTTAACTGTTTGTGTGGAGGTTGGCTGCATGGTAATAAATGTGGGCATATTACCTTATATTAAATATTTGTTAATTAAGCCAAGGACATTAAATAAGCCAAGGACAAAGGCAGCATCTTTCAGCCTTGGCTGTCCTTGCCTTCAAGCATGTATTTTGTGTACCACTGTAGTAGAGAAAAGAGGAGCAATCTCACACTCAAGAGTGTGTGTGGGGAGCTGTAACTATGACTATGTTCTTCATAAAAAGTGAGATGAATATAGAGAGAAGGTTCAACAAATCTGTCCTCCCTGGTTTATGTAATTCTAAAATTTTTGAACCATCTGTCCCATAAGAAATGTTCTCCATTTCAGAAACAAACCTTTAAAAATACCAAAAAGAGTGGTGGAATAAAAAGAAAAAATACACTCAGAAACATTCCCTAGGCTAGTTTCCTGAGTTTGGCAGCTCTTGAAAGGAACCTGTTTCCAGTCAGTGTCAGAACAGGGATTTCCAATCAGAAAAATATTTGTTCTATTCACAACCAAATGGTTTATTAAGATAGAAAGGTGGCTGGCAAGCTGGAGTCCAAGGCTGAGGCTGGTCAGAGTGGGGGCCAAGGTGGTTTGGTGGTGCAGCAGATGGTGCTGGGGATCCTCTTTGGCACCAGAGGGCATCTCCAGCTCCCACTGAGCATGAAGCAGGAGGAGCACTGGACACCAGAACCCAGTGGGAAGGGCAGTGGCCTAGGAGGGAGAGTGTGTGGGGTCACATCTAGCAGTGTGAAGGGTGACACTCAAGCAAAAAGAAAAGCAGCAGAAACTTTTAATCATTCTTCAGCCTTCTGATTTGATTAATTTTATTATATTTATAAAATGCAATCTCTGTGTCTCACACCACCTATATAGATGTAGTTCTTGCTACAGGTTTTGCCAAGACTCCAAGTGAAAGGCAGTGAAAGTGTGGGGATTTCAAAAATATGCCTCCTTCTCTGGAGCATGCTCAGGGACAAATGTTTTCATTCCTGCCTAAAGGAATAAAGAGAGTTAATAGATTAGCATCATAAATGCAGGATGAAGCCTATGAATAAACTCTATGCCAATGCATTTGTATGAACAACTAATGTGGTTGCAAGCAAAATACATCACAAATTAGAAGTGCAGGGCTTACAAGGATATTCATAAATGTAAATAGCTGTAGAAAAAAATGAAATCTTTCAGAAACACAACTGAGGAAATAAAAAGATACAAGTAATTCAAACGAGCATCAAAGGCCTGAATTTCTGAGGAGCTGGTGCTAATGAAGAAACAATTGTCTTCACAGAGCAGCCATGGTAATGAACTGTGCTTTACAGATGATAATGAAGTATTTTTTGTGAATGCCTAATAAAGACAAAACTGGTGAGACAGTGAATAATAATGGAAACTGAAAATCTCTTAGAAACTAAAGGAATTGTGAACAAATACGCTTATGCTGTACTGAGAGCAATAATTACTTATGTTCTCTTTGCATTTTCAAAAGCAAGAAATATAAAGTCCTAATTCTCTACAGCATTTAAAAACTAATCTAAAGCAGAGCAGCAGATTAAATTTGGGTGTTAGCAGGCAGAATGGCTTGGTATCCAAGGAAAGTAGCATATGTCCATAGATAACCAAATGCAAGGTCTGATGTGAACAATGTATGTGGGGTGGCTGTACTGGGCTGTATGGGAAGCCAGTGGGCAAACACACTGTGCAGTATGGCTGGCACTGGGCAGCTCTGCCCCAAAAGTGTGGGAATCACAGCTGCTGCTGGTAGGTGCTGCAGACAAGGGTAGGAAATGGTTTGAAAACTCCCAAAATACAACATGGTGTTTCCAGAAAAGAGGTCCACAGGATTAAAATACCATGCTCTGAATGCAGGAAGGATCATACAGTCTCCTGTTCACACACCATAGATTTTATGGTCAAAAGCTGTGGATTTAGGAAATATTAAAACTGCATATGTGGTATTTTAAAATTTGTTAAGAATAAAGTATTTTGCAGTGCATTTAAAGATATTTTGTCAGCATCTGTAAGCATGGAAGCATTACCTGGCATTTTTTCCCAGAGTGATCTTCATCTGTATACTTAATCTCCTTGCACTGTTAAGGCTTCCTACTTTCAAACTTCTAATAAAAATAGTGTTCCTTACATCACTGTTGGTTCCAAGCACCCCTCAAAGATAAGATAAAGCTTATCAAATCAAAAACCTCACAGAAAATAAGGCCAGAGACTTTCTGAGCTACCGCCAGGTGTCAGAGTCTGCCAGTGCTGGTTTCACAGCAGCTGCTGCAGCTGGAAATAAGGCATGGGGAGAAAGGGGGAGGGAGTGGGAGTGGTGGAGGGTTCAGGGGTGGAGGGGGCTAATGGATGAGAGGGGGCTTGTTGGCAGTCTTTTCTGTAAACCTACTGTTTTCTAGACACAGGTGTAGCATAAATACTGAGGCACTCAATATTCTTTCTTAAACACTGAAACCTCTTACATAGGAGTATCCTTATATGAATTATTATGGCTACCAACGTAGAAACAAAAACGTATTTAACAGTTAAATGTAAAAAAATCTCTCATGTTAATGTGGAATTTAAAATGTCTTTACTGTGAAGCCACTAACCTTTTTTCTCTTGGTGCTGAATCATAATATGTTTCTCAAAAAATCTCTGTTAGTTTCTGGAATTTTTGTCCCTCTGTTATCTTGCAATATAATTTTGAAAGTTTATTTGTTCACAGATCTTTACTCATCTATTGATATGTTAAAAAAAATTAAAATAATCTTTTACCTCTTCTTCCTATAAACACCTTTTCTGCAGAGGAGAGCAGTGCTCACTCTCTGGCCCATTTATATTTTCTCCAGCACAGCATTTACCCTGTGCTGAGGAAGGTGGGACTCAGCCTGTGAGCAGAGCTGTTGCAGCAGCAGGGTCCTTGGGCCCCAAGAGGAGATGTAGGTACTTCTGCTGGCTTAGAGGGAGGAATTTGTTCCACCCAGAGCATGCCATGCTCACCTTGCAGGAGGAAGATGAGGCACTAACAGAGCACTTCTTTCCAGAACACCTTGGCATGGACTCGTGCAGCTGTGGGGATTCCTGTTGGCTACAGGTACTACCAGCTTCTCTGAGCACATGAAAAACTGCAGGAGCACACTTAGAACCCACCAGGCACAGGCCCACTTGTCCTATTATAGATGAGAAAGTTTGAACTTGACCATCTTAATCAGCTGTTTATGTTCTTTGCTGTCCTAGTCACAGATTTTGGTGTCTCCAGCAGTGAGCCTTTTAACTTTTATTTCTGCATCTGATCTAGGCCATTTGTTGATGCTAAGTGATCAACAGGGAAATGTTGTCATCTAGGAAATAATGTTAACTTCTTTTTTCCTGTATTTAGGTATAGCTTCTTTATGCACACAATGTATCAAATATGTCGACTGTTATTCTAAAATCAATATATACCCTTTGTCACATCACTGGAATATTTGTTTATCCTAGATGTTGCTCTCAGCCATTTATGCTTTAAATTTGTCAAAAAAAAAAGTGGATGTCATCTGAGCTTCT
This sequence comes from Dicaeum eximium, assembly GCA_013396995.1. Classification (NCBI taxonomy): domain Eukaryota; kingdom Metazoa; phylum Chordata; class Aves; order Passeriformes; family Dicaeidae; genus Dicaeum; species Dicaeum eximium. The sequence goes on along the minus strand of VWZP01002147.1, from coordinate 229,463 downwards.
TCTCAGCCTTGCAGCTGGATGAGCAGCCACCCATCATGTTCTCTGTTAAAATCATATCGGATTGTAATGGGGTGTGGGGGGGTTGTTCATTTTAATCTAATGAAAGCATCCTATTAGATACTCACTTTTCAGTCTGAGGGCAGCTGGAAATGAATAGATGAGACTAATGGAATTCCAATGGCCTGTAAAAATGAACCTTCTATTGTGGTATTTTAAAATTCTAAGAGTGTTCTCTTGCTTCTCTTTCTGTCTGACTGCAGAATATGGGCAGAGCACTTCAGCATGTGAGTGCATTTGTTTTTGTTTTCTCAGTATGTATAATGCAGGGAGGGGCCTTTAGTCAGACTGCATTCATATGAGTTGGTAAGCAAATAAATAGAAATATATTGAAGGCACATATTTACACTCTGAAGAGTTTTTATGGCAGTAGAAAGAGTTTTGGGTGGCTAGTAGAAACCAAGACTATAATTGCTAGTTATCTGTGTGTGTTCATGCTCAGGATGAGTAGACAGGACTTGGCATATGCTCACTATATGCCCAAAAAAGGAATACATGTGACATTTTAGATGTTGACAGCTTAAAAAATAGAGCAGGGTAGCCAAGAATTATCGTGTGACTTCAGTTATTTAATTTATTGACTGACTTGTCTAATGCCAAACTAAAGCGGTAAAGCACTTAGCTGAAGTGAGACAGATGGTCAGTGAATCAACATTTCTGTGGAGAGTGGTGCTTTCATCCATTTTTTTCAGTTCTCTTAGTTTTATTATCACAGTATTGATCCAAACATTGGATTTTGTATCAATTTACATCACCTGATATGTGATCAGGATAAGAGCAAATGTAATCTTTCTCCAAGAAAGATGCAACTTTAATCAGCCTTCTGGAGAAAACACATTTGGCAATTTTCATGGAAAAATAGAGGTCAACCCACAGTTAAATACATATTTAAATCCCTTAAATGCATTATTCTGCAGGCACGTTTCTGTTACATTACCTTTAAAAACATTTTGTTCCTTGTTGCTTAGGAAGATACCAGTGATCCATAATGCAGAACCTCCTGTTTTGAGTTCCACTGTATTAAACAGTACTAAACAGGTTGCTGCTAGCCCTGCTTTACAATTTTTTCAAAAACCAAGTGGTTTAGAGTTTGGAGATCTTTTTCATCACCACAATGAAACATTCATATTTTTGTGAATCGGCAGCTTTTAAGATGGAAAATGTTACAACTACATTTTTGTGACCAAGTTTACTGCTCAGGTGAGTCTGCCTTTTCCTGCTGTGGTTCTAATGAGTAGATAAGATCAAATGGGGGTTTTTAATTGCCCTCCACATCCAGTATCTGTGCTCTGGGGCAGTGCAGGCCATTTGTGTAAATGGGGAGTTTTGGATGCTGGAGGGAGTGCACCTGCACCAATGGCTCCCCTTGGCCATGCCTGAAATGGGCATTGGCCATGCCTGAAATGGGCATTCCTGGCAAGGCACAGACCCAGCCATGGCCTCTGAGAGCAGCCAAGGTACAGCACACCATGATATTTATGCAGTTTTTATCTTATCTCTCTCCTCTATAGGCATGACAGTTGCCAGTGTGGGCTGGGCTATGAGGCAGCCCAGGCCTGGATCTTCAGGGACCTCAGTTTCCCCTCCCAGCTTCCATTCTCTTACATAATACACACAGCATTCTCAGTTTTTGTTTTACTTGCTCCAAATTTTCTTTTTTGCAAATTATTTTTGCAGAAAAGTGAGAAAAGGAATGCCAGAGTACAGCATGGTAATTGCAGTGAACTGCAATTCACCCCCAGGGCTTTCCCTGGGATGTAAGGAGAGTGGGACTGAGTTATATGGCACTGCAATGGTTTTATGTCCACACCATTGTGTGCTCAACTGCTTCCACTTGTATAGTCTCATTTAATTTTAAAAAAAATTAAAACCCAAACTTTTTAAAGAATAAGCAACTCTCCTGTACTCTGGATTTTTGATAGAATATCAAAGCTACTCTAGAATACAGGTCTTTTGCTTTCAAGATATGCAAAGAGTTGAACCTCTTAACTAAAACACTAGAAGTTGCAGGAAAGGTAAGGTATTCATAAAGCATCCTGGAAGTAGATTTTTATGAGCAGTTCTTGCAGATGGTAAGAATTTATGTGGGTTAAAGGTTGATTTGACAATTTCATGGAAGAGAAATCCTTTGGGGTTTCCTAAATGCACACAAATTACAAGTCTTGTGAAGTTCATGAGCTGCAAATGACTGGAGAAGACCTATAAATCTTGTTCTTGTGCTTTTGCCTAGACACTAATTTCTGACTTTAGAATGATTCAGTATGTTTGTTCAGATGTTCTAGCACTAAGAACTGTCTGTAGAACCATGCCAAGACAGAGGCAGGACTTCAGCCCAGAGCATGAAGCACAGTGTCCTAAACCATCATAAGGGAGTGTAGGAGGAAGCAGTTTCACAGACTCAGAATTTATTTGTGTTGGAGGCGATTTTAAAGGTCATCTAATTCCATGTAGGAACACCTTCCCTGAGACTAGATTAATCAAAACCCCATCCATCCTGGCCTTGAACATTTCCAGAGATGGGGCATCTACAACTTTCCTGGGCAACTTGGTCCAGTGCCTCACCAAACTCACAGCAGAGAATTTCTTTGTTATACCTAACCTAAACCTGCCCTCTTTCTATTTAAAATCATTACCCCTTGTGCTATCACTACGCTCCCTGATGAAGAGTCTGTCCCAGTCTTTCCCAAAGGGCTCCCTTTAAGTACTGAAAGGCTTTAAAAAGGCATTTTAAGGATTCCCTGGAGCCATTTCTTCTCCAGGCTGAACAACCCCAGTCTCTCAGCCTGTCCTCATGGGAGAGGTGCTCCATCCCTGTGGTCTGCTTTGTGACCTTCCTCTGGATTTCCTCCAGCAGGAGAACATCCTCGTGCTGAGGACCCCATAGCGGACACAGGACTTCAGGTGGGTCTCAGAAGAGCAGAGTAAAGGGACAGAATCCCCTCCCTCAACCTCCTGCCCACACTGCTTTTGATGCAGGCCAGGACATGGTTGGCTTTCTGGACTGCAGCACACATTGATGGGTCGTGCTGAGCTTCCCATCAACCAGCACTCCTCAGACTTTCTCCTCAGGGCTGCTCGCAGTCACTGAGTCCCTTCGTTTGTGCTGACACCGGGGACTGCCTCCACCAAAGTGCCAGAGCTTATCCTCAGCCTTGCTGGACTTCATGAGGTTCACCCAGGTCTGCCTCTCAAGCCTGTCAAGGTCCCTCTGGATGGCATCCTGTCCCTCTGGTATCAATGACACCTCTCAGTTTGGTGTCATCTGCAAAGCTGCTGAGTGTCCGCTCAATCCCACGGCCCATGTCTCTGACAAAGGGGGTAAATAATTCTGGTCCCAAAACCAGCCCGTGAGGGACACCACTCATCCCTGGTCTCCACACAGACAGTGAGCTATTAACTGGCATGCTGTGAGTAGGACCTACCACCAATTCCTTATCCACTGGGTGCTCCAGTGTCAAATCTATCTCCATTTTAGAGGCTGTGCAGAACAGTATCAAATGCTTTGCACAAGCCCAGGTTTCCAGGCACTGTGTGGTTTTGCTCAGAATTAAGAAGTTGCTGTATTGTGTGGCAGTGGTGGTGGTGTTCAACACACCCACTAAAAAGAAAAATACACCCCTGAAAACTCTTGCTCAATCCAAACCCAGCAATGGTCTGCTTCAGAAAAACAATTTTACGCATTCCCAAGTTAAGGCATTTTCATGTAAAACGTTAGTTTTGTCTCTGTGCTGAGCTTCAGAAAATATGGACAAACAGATTTGGGTTGTGTAACTTAACAAGCTACCGAAAGCAGCTCTCCATGGTGTAAGAGTGATGAGATAGTGCTGGAGCTGTTGTTTATGCAACAGACCATGTCTCTGCTTTGATTAAAGTTTTCTGAATTGAAACTCAAGTAAAACAATAGCAGTTATTTAAAAATTACTGTACTCTAGAAAGTTTCCTGAGAAACCATCCCAACTGCATGCTCAAAGTAATGGCAATAAAAATTCACTCCTCCTTATCCTAAGTTTGTTTTCCTTTTATTTCTTCTTGAAAACAAGAAAAGGAATTCTAAAAGAATTTATTTTTTGGCTTTACTAATATCCATTATTAGCATTTAGATAATTCATTTTTCCTGGTAATTTTTCTTTGCTTATAATTTTTCATAGTAGAAAATCTTTGAGATTCTGAAAGCATTTGGTTATCATGTTCCTCCTCTGGCCAATAGATGGGACTCTTACCTCTGATATCCCTTATCTTTTTGATCTAATTGCATAGATAATAATGCAAAAACCATTCTTGAAATCTGAAACATGAGAGATATGTTTCATCTCTGAAAAATATATCAACAAGGGACCTCTGCAGCTGTTGACATCTCAAATGAGCCATATATGCAGGAGATCAGAGATAGCAGAACTTGAGGTTGGAGCAGGTTTGTCTTTCAGATAAAATGTTTCATTTACAAATTAAAAACATTCACTGTCTGGAGGTTTTTTCCTCTGAGGAAAGATGCATATTGTAAGAGCCAGGTAACATAATAAATAAAAACCAAACCACCAAACAGGTCAAGTTAATTAGGGGAGTTAGTCATGACTGTGTTCCTGTTGCCTTTTACTCTCAGACACAAGACTGACACACAAACTCCTAAAGCATATTAGGAGCTGGCCTGCACTGGAATAGCAAAACTGGATTTTGTTGGAAAGCACTGCTTTGGGTGAGAGATAGTTCCAAGGTGAAATGGTTTGTGGAAATGGGTCCTTCCTCTTATTTCTGATGAAATGTAGGTGGGTTTCAGCCCAATCAGAAATGCAGTAGCTCCCATGGTAGACCTGAGGACTCCTGTGTTTCAGCTTTCCTGGCTGAGAAGTTATTGGTGGAAATACAGGAATATTGTCAGTGACATTTGGAGTCGATATCCTAAACTTGATGGCAGGGAGTCTGGGACCTCTTTGTGGCTATTGTGGTGTGTGGATAGTTCTTTTGCAGACAGTCAGGGAGCTGAATGCCTGGAAGACCTACTGCAGTTAGCACTGTGTTCAGAGATTGGCCCTCCAGATTAAATTTCCATTGCTTTTCCTTTTTCCAGTGAAATTCTTTTATTAACTTGTCTTTCTAGGTTTTGGAATAGAAAGGAGAAGATGAAATCCTAAAGCAGAACTGCAGTGTCCCACAGTGGAATGCATCTCATTTTGTAGCCCTCGAGATGGCTGTGCAATGGTGAGCAGATTTGTCTTCAAGGGTGCATTGCTGTCTGCTGCCCTTGCTGCAGCATTGTCCCTGCACATTTCCTTTTACAGTATTCCCATGGGTTTGGTTCCCCTGTGGATTGTGCCTTGTGCCTGCTGCCTGAGAACCTTGGGGGATGCCCAGCAATAGCCTGGAGAACACCACACACATTAGGACACAAATGTGAGATGTGCAGAGTGTGTGTGCAGCAAACACACAGAACTGCCCTGAGGATGTTTGCCCAAAATTGATCCCATGGACAGGGATGGTGCCATCAGGCCCCATCTGATGGTGTTGATGTGTGAGATGGCCATCACTCAGATTAAGCAGCAACCAGGGAATTGAGCATGACTTTTGGCACAAAGGAATCACACAGAAAAGAGGTATGAAAGGTGAGTAAAAAAGCTGTGACAGAGCTGGGTTTGACACAGCCAGAGGCTGCCCCCCAACACCACCACCTCTGCCCAGGCCAGCCAGAGCATCATTCCTGAGGGTGCTGCAGGTGCCTGTGTCCAGGCACTCTGGACAATGCATACCTGCAGCATGCAAGCTGGAAAACATGGAGTGGTGATGTTCATGTATTTATTAGCAGTTCGTTAAGTGCCTAGAATTGTGGATGTTACTAATGTCATCCTAATTTTACAGGAGACTGTCAGGAAGCTTTGCCTTGGTGTGTGCCTGGCTGGACCTTGTGCTGTGAACACCAGGCAGCTGCAGAGCAGTGGCTGCACTCCTGGAGTGTGTCTCAGCTTTCATTTCATCCAGATGGAATCAGTTCTGCACAGAAAGAACTCAGCACTCCAAAACCATTCCCAAAGCATGGAAAACAGAGGCAAGTGGAAGTGTTGCTGACTCACCCAGCAGAGTGCTAGGGCAGTGTGCCCTCAGCTGAGCAGGATATGTTCCAGCACATACAAAACCAGCACAGCTTTTCAAGTGGTGTGCCTGACTCTCACACCCATGTTTCACTAGCAAAATGAATAATGATGTCATGTTTTCATTCTTCTGTAATAAAAATCCCAAATAAACTTGATGGGTATTCTAATTTATTAGAATTTTATCTATTTTTTTAAGCTAAAAGCAGTCTATTTTTAATTACAGATAATTCAAGTCTCAAAAGACAGGGAGGAGAATGTCTTGGCTACAAAATACAGCAATCCCTTACTGAGCCATTGTCACTACTGTAGCCCCTCCAGAAATCATTTTGATGGATTTTTGTGATAATAAGGTATGTCAACTTATCCTATCTTTGTGCAATAAATGAGCTATTGCAGTTCTGCACTACAGGCAAACCTTTCACTGATAAAATGAAATATTTATATTTTTTTGGTTTTACAGTCTCAAGAGACTTTCCTTTGAAGCAAGCAAACTCCACTACCTGCAGGCTGTCAGGTGTGCCATTAGTCAAAGGGCTTTTGACAAGTTCTGCAGCATCCCTCTCAAAGCACATAAAAAGAAGAGAAGATTGAGCATCTACTAGTTAGAAAAGGGAAATTGGAGAAGGGAGAAGGGAATATCTTGATCACTGAAGTTCTGCAAACAAAATGTGTCATTCTTTTTAACAAGGACTTTTATTTGTCTCCAGGCTGTCAGCAGGCTGGCCAGACTGCTGAGTCAGATCAAATGTCATCTCAAATGATCAAGAGTTGTGTTTGCTCACACTCTGCTCTTGACTTCCCTTTGCTACGCTCTCTAACTGTTGTTTGCACAAAACTTTGGGGCTTGCTTTAGTGAGGAAATGTGAAAGTGTATGTTCTTTACAGGGCAGCTCAACATCCAGCACGTAAGTGTTGTAAAGGGGGAACAACCATTTGTTGTGTGAGGAGGAAGCCATCTACCACTGTCCTGCCAGGAACAGAATGAGAGGCTCCATGGCCCAGAAGGTGAGAACAAGCTTTATTCTAAGAAGAGCCCCCTAAGTAGAAATCCAGTGAGCTTTTTATCACCAGACTCACTAGGCAGAGAAAACATCCCACACACCACTCGTGAGGGACAGCTATTGTAAATAACAGGTGCTAAGAGAGATAATGATATAGTTTATAATTCTTTCCTCTAAGTTTCCTAGGCCAAGCCTGGGAAAGTTATCTCTGTTCTTTCTACAGAAGAACTGACAGCAACCACACATAAGTGCTGCACAGCATGTTTAGGTAGCATACATGTCTCTGCTGTCCCTGTTAGGTAGCACACTTCTCTCTGTTGTGGAGGAAATGTGCTTCCAGCTCACAGAAACACCTCCTCTTGTCACATTTTGTCTAAATAATTTCATTCATTTTTTGAACCAACCCAACAAGGTTACAGGATACTGTGTTTTCCTGAACCTTTAAGTTGTTGTTAAATATTTGTCTTGTGTCCTAAATGATGGATTTGTTTCTCACCTCCTACTTGCCTCCTCTGCATTCCCCAAAACATGATGAAATTGATGACCCGAACATTTAGAGAGATGAAGGGAAATATCTCCTAATGTTTGACATGATTAAACTCTACCTTCAGCAGTGGAAGAGAACATTACTTCAGGCACTACAGGTGTACTTTAAAAAGAGCAGAATGATTTAAATGTCTAGTAGCTTCACAGACAAATTCAATTGATTGAGAGTAGTCTGTCATTATACTTTTAAAATGCTGCATGGCTGTATTGGAAGACAGTAATAGAGTTTCCTCTAGAGAGAAAACTGTCCAATATATCAGTGATTTTTCCAATATACTTTCTCCAAAGTATAATTGTCAGTGTTGATAGCTTGAAGCTCAGTTTATTGAAAGAATAATTGGAAATGCAAGGAAAAGCAGTTCTGCTTTTCATGGCAACTTGAAACCATAAGGACATGCTTCTGACCTATGATGCACCTCTGGGGGCCTTTTCTGGCCTCCACACCTGAGAATGATGGGTAAGAGCCTCATTAAACTGCCTGGAGTCTGTGGCTGTTTGTATGAGGGGTTACTTCTGTACTGTAGCTGTGATGAGGGCTGGAGCCTGGCAGCCCAGAATTCAGGCAGGCTGCACAGCTTATCATCCTCTTGTTCTCTGTGCCCTTTCTCTCCCTCCAAGGGCTCCACAACAATCCTTGGTGTGCAGAATGTGAGGACATTTTACAGTGTTGTGTATTCCTGGGGAAATGTGAGTGCTGGGTCAAATGATGCTTTCAGCTCCCTCTGGCTAGATATATTGATTTAAATGTAGTCCATTTACATAATAATTATGAATTCATGACCCAGTGTTTTGCTCTCCTGTACAGAACAGTTACTGTTTCATAATGGCTTTTGTTGTTTTCCAAGTACACTTAAAACCCTCTGCACTATCTACTAGAATGGATGACCTTCTTTGGCTCTGAGTTCTGGTAAATTATATAACCAAAGATTTCTACCCCAATTCTCCAAAAATGATAAGAGCTGCATCAACCAAGCAATAACAACAGAAATGCCAAATAAACTAAGGACCCAGGATGACCTTACACAAAACTGAATCTGACTGGTTTAATCCAGGATAGTAAAAAACTTTGTCAGCTTTATTTTTGGGAGCTAGAAGACACTGCTGTTTCACCGTGCTCTGGTGGTGAGGTATGCAAGGATGTGCTTCCAAGAGAATGACCAAGTTTGGTAGGAAAAGAGGGCTGAATTGCCCACCTCTACTGGCCACAATAGCTGATGATAACATATCCAAGAAAGGGGAAACTGAAAAGGATGAAAGCATCTTTTCTGAAGATTATGAACCACTGGTGGCAGACTGTTAAATACACCTGTAGGGGTTTCATCTTCACCAAGAGGCCACCCACTCTCCCAGGTTCCCTTATTTTAGCAATCTAGAGTGAAGGAGGAGCAGATGGACTTCTGCTTGCCCTGGCAGCCAGCAGGGCTGGCACCAGCAGGTGGAGGCCACCTTGTGTGGCTGAGCCTCCTCCACAGCTGTCAGATCCAGCACTGGGGGGCTCTTTGTGAAGCAGGGTGGCAACTGAGCACTTTGCCTGCCACACTCTTGAAGCCCAAGTGGGAAAGGTATGATGAAGAGTACAGGGTAGGAATCAGACTTGGTGATCTTCTCCATGCAGAAGAGCAGTAAGGAAAGTGGTTTCCAAAACCAGACAGATTCTCTGTGCCAGTGGAAATAGGAGATGGCTTAACCTGCAGCCTGCTGTGCCTGATGTGTGCCCAAGGTGCACCTCACCTGCATTGCTGCACCCTAAGGGGTCACTGGAATGAAGGGGAGACTCAGAAACACCAATAATTTTTGCAGACAAATGAACTAACAAGCAATACTCCATCTGCAATGCAGAAATGTTTTTCTCTCTTTTTTTTTTCCACTTGCTCAACAAGCCAGCAGTATAAAATAACTTTGGAAGAACATGTTGTTATCAGTTCCACACAGCTGTAGCTTAAAGGAGAGAAAACTCCCTGAAGCTTTCAAAGCTGGCAGTGCCATGATACAGTGGAGGAACCCATTGCAGAAGGTGCACATCCTGGTGTGGACCTTGACCTCATGAAAAATCCTTTCTTTGCAAGCCAATCCAAGAACTGGCAACAGTTTGAGCTGGACTGGAAAGCACCACCTGTATCACAATAGCTGCTATGCAAATTCCTTACTTTGTCAGTGTCAGGTTTTTGGGATGGAAAGAATTGATTGCTTTTTCAAGAGAGGGGAACAGAACAGCTTTACATTTCCACATTTTTAGGATAGAGGAAAAGATGTGGTCCTTTCCACTTTCCAAAACAAGTTAGCTTAATTGGCAAATTTCATGCACTTTTATTTTCCATTCATTAGACTAACTCTTAGAGCAACCTCTCTTAGTCCTTGGTGCTATACAAACGTACAATAAGGGTGAATACCTGCCAGACAGTGGTCTAAAGAGGCAACAGAGACAAAAAGTAGAACATAATATCCTCAGTTATAGCTGGGTACCAAGGCACAGAAGAGCTAAGTAATTTGCTGAGGTTATGATTGGTGTGTATTAACGTTTCTTGATCTTGATGTTGATTGGACTCTTAGTCCAATACTTTATACATTGGCATTATGTACAAATTGACAAAAATGCTCTTTTTTGATTAATTTAGTATGGTGAACAACTGAGATTTAATTGTAAGGTTTGGGACCAGAAGTATCATTATTACCACATAATTTTTTTTCTATTGGCATGTTGTAATGGGACATAGTCCTAAGCAGTCATACATTTGTCAGATATTATCATAAAAACTGCTTTAGTGATTAGCACCATTCTCTTAAAGTAAGGAGAAATATTTCAGCCACAGCTATTCTTTTCTGGGAAACAGAACATTATAATGAATACGCCTGTCTTATCCTCCTGTGAAAAATCAGTATTATATAAAACAGGAACATATAGTATCTATTAAAAAAGTAGTGCTTTTAAAAAAAGGAAATTATTACTTGGGTGGATTTTCAGAAGTATCTTACTAAGGCAAAAGAAAATTAAAATAGCCAAAGCTATTTAAATATTCAAAACCAATGTTCACAGTCTCTTCTGAGTTATATAAGAGAGCATACTAAGAGAAGGAAAGCACAATTTGTTTGAGGAAAATTTTTTTCTCTTTGCCATTTTTTCTCCTACTTTTTTCTTCTTTCCAATATCTTTCTCAGTACTCCCTCTGATACTGAGTTGAATGCTGACAAGTCAATACTTGAAATAAATATATATGACCAAGATTAAATACTTGACGTTTGTCACCACCTCTGACTTTCCTAGCTGGAAGCTGAAAAGTTTAGCAAGGTCTGTGGGGTTTTTTTTTTTATGAATTATAAAAAATCAAGGTCTCAGCAGCACAGCCTTCAGGTGTATCAGCTCCAGCTTCATAACATCAGCAAATTTGCTGAGGGTACATTCCATCTGTTTGTCTCCCTTGTGTATTCACAAGTTAAAAATAAAACTACCAAATCACAAAAGAATGTGTCTCTAAAATCATGACATTGACAGTGGGGCCAGAAGCAGGTGAAAGACCTTAAATGAGTTCCAAGTTACTTAATATCTCACCTTTTCTTTACTTCTATGTTAGACAATTAAATAAATTATGAATATGTGGGTGCAGACACAAACTTGTTTTCATGCATGGGTCATTAAATAGTTGAGGTCTGCCATAAGAAAGAAAAAAGTAATTATGTGTTCTTTCAGGCTCTTTTCAGTTATGCACGTTGTCAAGTTAGCAGGAAGGGAAACCAAGTTTGAAGGCTCTGAACTGGCTACTCATATTCATGAGGCAGATTTGGGAAGTATAATAGATAATTTTATGTTTTGTTTCAGTGGTCAGAAAAAGTTAACCAGATGAAAGAAGGATGTAAGGTACAGGGAGCCATTAAATAGACTAATATTTCAACAAATAAAAAAGCAGCTGAAGTGGGATGCTAAAAGTCTGTCGGATGGCTGACAGAAGGCAGGAGAAAAAGGAAGAGTTGTTCAGTGCCTCTCCTGCAAAGAGAAGGGGATCAGGTGAAACAAGAAGCTAGAAAACTAAAAACAAGAGTGTGGACATATTTCTTTTCATGATGGCCTGAACTAGTATGGCTGTCTTATATTATAACCTATTTCAACATAAAATTTCAACTTTTAAAGCGTATCAGGAGGAAATATTTTCCAATAAAGATCCTGTAAACCAAACAGAAAGCCAACCATGTCCTGGGCTGCATCCAAAGGGTGAGGGGGACATTCTGCCCCTCTGCTCTGGTATGACCCCATCTGAAGTTCTGTGTCCAGCTCTGGGGTCACCAACATAAGAAGGACATGGACCTGTTGGAGAGAGTCCAGAGGAGCATGAAGGTGGTCAGAGGGCTGGAGCACCTCTCCTGTGAGGAAAGGCAGAGTTAGTGTTGCTCAGCTTGGAGGAGAGAAGCAGCAACAAGAAAACCCCACAACAAAAGAGGTCTAGTTCACAATATTTGAGTAAATTTCAGTTTTTCCACAAGATATTTCCTCCACAAAGGAAATCAGAATGCAGAACCTACATGTAAAACTGTTTTGTTTTGGGCAAAGGATTGAGAAAGTCGCTGCTTCCTTTCATCAAACTGACACACCACATGGAAAAATATCAACATTAACTTAAAATCATATGTTATTCCTTATTCTCCTTTGAAGATTTTGTGTCATTCACATTTTTCTTTGAGAGACATTTTACTAATATGAGGTTTTTGGATGCATAAACATCAAATCTGATATTACTGCACTTTTAGCCCAAAAGACTTCTATTCTGTTTTAGGAAAATAACAAACAAAGAATTGCCAGCACTGACTCTACTTAAAGGTCTCCTGATCCTTACAAGATCAGGCTCAATGGATTTCATCAGTAGTTGATGAGAGCTGAATACCATTAGGTTTGGATACAGAAATTAAAGCTTCCAGTAGAGCAAGAAGCAGCTATTTCACTCAGTTAAGATGTAATATGTGATAGAACTGCACAAAAAGTATTTTTTAACTCTGGTTAAAAGTTTAGACATTCCTCTTGTTACTTCCATTTTGCCTCATAAATAGACTGCTGACAGCAAAACCCACTTCTCAAAGTCAAGTGGAGGAGGGACTAAAATCTTTGGATTTTAGGGAGAAGGCAGGACCTAGTGTTACAGTTAGTGAGTTAAGAAGAGGCAGTAAGCAGAAAACTGGTGGGTCTGTCTCCCTGGGGCTGTTTTTTACTATGAACTTCTGCAGCCCACACGAAGAGAAGGCACATGAAGAAATTAATATCTCTGTGAAGAGGCTCAGTCCAGCTCACCAGCATGAGCCCTGGCCACATGATTCCAGCACATTTTCACATTATTTTTTTTTTAATAAATAAGGGGGTTTTTTTGACTGATAGATGTGTCATTGAAGCATTTCCAAACCCTTTAATGCACAGCAAAAAAAAAAAAAATCACAACAGCTACTGCTTGCATTTTGACAGGTTTCTTATTTTTCTGGCAGGCTGTGCTTCTCCCATAAAAGAGGAGGTATTTTAGAAGGACATCTCTTCATTTGTGACTCACTTTGCACAGTAGTATCTTCATTGACTTGAAGCTGATAAAATATTCTGTTTCCCTTTCGTGGCTCCAGGGGCTTTTTTTCTTTTCAGAACTGGTTTGGGTTTGGACTTTTTTTTTTTTTTCCCTCTCTATAATACCATGAACCCTTTTTTTGTTGTTCAGGTGGGAACTTGATGGGAACTGCTGTCTGTTCAGCCACTCTGCCTCTTTCCTCTCCCGCATTTTTGGACTGGAATTTTCCATGCAATGCCGTGGAGGATGTCTCCTGTAGAACCTTATTTTGCCTTTTGTCTTTTCCTTATTTGCTTTGAGAGCATCAGAAGTACCTGCATTTCCTAGGTATGAGATGTTGATACAGACTGATGAGAGCAAATCTACAAATTATTTTCTGGAGACTTCTCTGGAGTTATTGTCAATTGATTCTGATACCTCCTTTTTGTATACAAACAAAGCACTATCCTAATCCAATTATTTTGCATGATAAGCATCATGAAATGGACTTTGCTGATGATTTTTAGTAGCCATTTAAATTCCTCTGAAGCTATTTTATCACTTAGGTCTGAAATTACCCTTCTCAGATAATTTATTCTGTGAAAGTAATGATATGTTTGTCATAACTGGCTTGCTAAATAAGTGTTGAGTCCCCTATGATTAATGTGCTTATTCTTCTCAGCAGAATGAAGCTGTAGCCTATGCAAATATGTCAGACATGCCATGGAGCAATTTCTAGAGCCTTCTGGAAATCCTTTGGTGCAGTTGTGACCTGCTCAGAGAGCTTCATCTTATCCCTTTTCCCATGCAAGTGATAATATTTGCAGTTCTAAGTTAGCGGATGTTGGGATTTAGGAATGTTCTCCAGTTCAGTACTCCTGCTAAAAACACACTGCCACTCACAACTCCCCTCCAACTGGAGGCACAAAAAGCAGAGATCATGGTCAAATAAGAACAATTTGCTGGAAACAGCACTGAGAGAAGAAAACAAACAGTAACAGCAGCAATATTAATAACAAAAGTATACAAAAGAGAGCAATTCCCACGCACAAATGCTCACCGTGACCCACAAGACAAAGAACAAATGGTGAACAGCTTCCCCCCTCCGACCACCTTTTTCTCTATTGAAAGCCACACCTTTCTTCTCAGAAGCCAGCCAGTCCCTTAACTCCTGCCCTGGAAATGATGTGAGTGCTGGAGAAAAACCTCCTGGCCACGCACACGCAGGTCTGGGCTGCACCCCCTCATGACTGCTGCAAAATAAATACTCTGTGCTGGATGGAACCAGGACAGAGCATTGGCTTTGTGGGGCAACGTTTTGGTAACAGGGGCTTTTTGGCAATGGAGAGGGCTACAAGAGTGGCTTCTGTGGGAGATGTGGGCTTCCCCCACATCTGACAGAGCCAATGCCAGCCAGCTCCAAGAGGGATCTGCTGCTGGCTGAGCCAACCTGGTGTTGGTGGTAGCACCTCTGGGGTAACATTTAATGGGGGAAAGAAAGTGGTGCAACAGTGACTGAAAGAGAGGAGTGAGAATACGTGAGAGGAACCTGCAGATGGGTGATTCAGAGAAGAAGAAGGTGCAGGAGGGACTCCAGGCACCAGAGCAGAGATTCCCCTGCAGGCTGTGGTGCAGACCATGGTGGGGCAGCTGTGCCCCTGCAGCCCATGGAGGTGCACAGCAGAGCAGGGATCCTCCATGGAGGCCCCCATTCTGGAGCAGGTGGATGCCTGAAGGAGACTGTGACCCTGTGAGAAGCTCATGCTGGAGCAGGCTCCTGGAAGGACCTCATGGAGAGAAAAGCCCAGGCTGGAGCAGATTTGCTGGCAGGACCCCATGGGTGACACAGGCTGGAGCAGCCTGTTCCTGAGGGACTGCACCCCACGGAAGGGACACATGCTGGAGCAGTTTGTGAAGAACTGCAGGCTGTGAGAAGGATTCACGTTGGAGAAGCTTGTGGTGGATCATTTCCTGTTGGAGGAGCTTCATGCCGGAGCAGGAGAACAGAGTGAGGAGTCCTGTGCCGGGATCAGTGGTCTCTTCAGGTTCCTTGTTTCTACTACCAAGACTGGTCTTGGGGTGTTCACCATGGTTTTGGGACTTTTGGAGGAGTACATTTGCTGAAAGGGACCAGCACACACACTGCTTGCTAGAGCCTTCACATGTCAGCCTTCCTATTCACCACAAGCTCATCATAATTTGGACCAAACTTGTGTGGAGATGTGACAAGGGAAAAAAGCCCAAGTGCTTTGCTTATTACAACACTACAGACTCCCAGCAAAGGTAAAAATTTGCAGAAATTCAGATGTATGAGGGTTGCTGGCTCTGCTGCAGCTCTGAGCAGCTTTCAAAAGTCATGCCACAGCAGCACTGTGCCCAGTTACACATCCACAGAGTTCATCTTGATTTTGAATCCTTTTGGTAGCTCACAGAGATTTTAGCTACTGTTTGTCTGGTGTTCAAACAATGATTAACAAAGAATGCCTCCCGTTCCTGCTATAACTTCAATCATAATAAAATCTTGATGTAAAGAAAAATGGCTGTTTCTTTTGTCTGGGGGCTCAGAATGACACTTCCAAAAAGAGAAAACACCTTTTTCAAACAGATTGATTCACGGTAAATGTGGAGAGTTTCCCAGCTCTGCAGGGCCAAGTAGGATGTCCTTGATCTGCATCACTATCAGAACAGAGAGGGGAATTCTGACAGATTGCTGCTGCACTTTTATTTTTGAAAGATAAGAAATGTGGTGCCTAAAACTATTTTATCTCTGTTCACATCCACTTCTGTCTCAGCCTTGAGTATGCTGCCTCAAAGCCCCTGGATTTTTCAGTTCTGCTGTCGTAAAAATGCCTTGTGATGCAAGATTAAAGCTTCTGGAACCTGCTGTCTTCAGCCTATACAAATTGCAGAGGATGCAGGTTTCAATGTATTAAAGGTACTTGGAAAATCCACAGAGCCTCCATGTGCCTTAGCTGTATGTATTTCACTTTTTAACATAATTTCAGCTGTGACAAAATGATCTGGCCACTAATGCTGCGTTGTCAAGGAGATTATTTGACCTCTCTCAGATGGAGTTCACTGTGTGGAAACAAAAAGCTCAGCATAAACAGCTCATTTTAAAAGAGCATTCATGTATAATCATTGATGCACAAAAAGCAGTGCACATTAATTCCTTCTTTTTATCTTCATGAAAATCAATTATCCAAGTCAAAGTTTTACAGTGCCCAAACTGGATGGGGTTTGACCTCCTAGAGAAGATATCTGACAAAGTGTTCTAGGTTTTTTATGGCTGTCAGGGAGCAAAAGATGGGGAAAAAATTGTGACTGCAAATTACTGCACTAGCAGCATAAGAGAATTCATGAGAATGAGTTGTTGTAAGAGCAGTCCAGTTAGAAAGAAAACATTTCTCATGCCTAAGAATAACAGGACAGAAAGTCTTTCTTTGTCTTTTTGCACAGTCTGATCTGATTTGATGTCTTCTTGGGTCAATGAGGAAAGCTCCCTCATTTTGGGTCCAGCCTGTGTAGAAACAGGATCATGACCAAAAAGAATAATAAAAAAGAGCCAGCCAAGAAAAAATGACTTTAAAATCTGTAAATAAAACAGGCTGCACATGCTCTCAGCATAACTTGTCCATTTTGAGGCTTTATAACAAATTGTGGAAAGGACAGGTAAAGTGAGGCTGGAATATTCCAGCTCTGCCCAGCAACAGCCCATTTTGACATCGTTAGGCACTCTGTGCTTCTCCTGATGTATAAGGAAAAGCAAAACCAGTTTGAGACACTGGTTTTCCCACAGAAATTGCGGACTGATACATCCAGATTGCAAAGAGTGGTTGCAGGCAGTGAAACAGGAAAACAAGGCTTAGAGAAACCAGCCACAACCTCAGAAGCAGAGCCAGGCCTTCATTTTGAAAGAAAGAATTTCCCCAGGCATGATGTTAAACTAATTGAAATAATTAGCAACCATATTAGAGCTCTGCAACCAACCGATACCATCCAGCAGTCCCAATTTTCAGAGAAGTCACTATTTTGTTACTTTATCAAAATGAAACATCTCCAACTGAATTTGACTTTATGGGCACTTGTCAACACAATGGGCTGTGGCTGCAAGTGCCCTTCTTGTGTAATGAAGCTGTGACAGGACATGCAGTTCAAAATGCATTTCCCCAATTACTCAGTATTCATAAAAATTGCCATCCTATAAAAGATCATGATGTAAAACTGTGGTGTCAGAGGTGGAATGTTCAACAAGAAATGTACCTGTGCAACCTGATGTGTTGGGAATAGATGCTGAGGTAAAATGTCATCTTTTTTATGTGCTTTCCATCCACAGAGCATACCCAGTGTTCAAGCATCAGGGTGAATCACTGAATTAGTTTTCCACCCTTCTTTTGGCAAGGCAGTAAAAAAAAAAGCTTTTTAAAAAAAATCAGGCTTTATTTTAATGTGTTGATATTCTAGGATATTTGCTGTTAATAATTTTCAATGCTTTTTTTTTTTTTTTCTCAACTAAAAATCCTTTGCACAGGATTTGGGCCTGTAATTGCCCCAGGAAAATGTGAGCAGTAAATGGATGTAAAATGAGATCGATTTGATCTCATTTAGCCTGTGCTATATTTTGCTTTTATGCAGTTTGGACACCTATTTGTAATGATAAGACACCAAATAATAGTGAATCCCAAATGACACCCAGTATGTGCTGACACAGACACGGAGACACAAAGAAACACTTTGTTCAGTGTGAATTCTGAATGCTCATTCTTCTTTTCTGAATTCGTCCTGTTTCCAGACATCTTCTGATGCATATGTACCAGACAAATAGCTTATTTGCTTTGAAACAGTCCATAAAGTGCCTGTTGCTAGGCTAGCTGTACCTTTTTCAGATATATTTGTAGGGATGGAAGCTTCCTCCCTCTTTGGTTTTTCAAAAGCAGTTAAAAAATGAGGACTCTTGTCCTGAGCACACAAAGGGATGTGCACAGCATTGAATTAAAAATCACAAGCCCTAGAATGTTGTTAAGTCTGCCTTGATGTATGCTCACTGTGACATGCAGCCAAGTACTGATCCAGCTGAATGTATATATTCAACTGTCCTATATTTTAAACTTAATTTTAAATATCTGGGGCCTCAGGGCCTTAGGCATTGATTTGATACTGCTTTTACATTTATTCTCTGTTTTACATTGTTGGGATCTCTGTGCTTTGATGCTGTTCCCTCCAAAGAGCTGTATGACCCCTCTCCTGGACACCATTTTAACTAAAGGTGTTTAACTAAAGGTCTTGTGCAGCCATTTCAAGGTTTCCTACCACCTTTAGGAGCTGATTCCATCAAAAAGTATTACAATGAATTAAAGGACTATATTTTTTCCTTAATAACCTTTGCAATGTAAAATGCAAAGAAGACCAACAACTTCTATGATTGCAAATGGCCATGGCAACAAGCTGGTTGAAAAACAGAATATGTGGCAACTTGAAAAAAAAAACAAACTATTTTAATCCATGCTAAAGGAAAAAAAAAATTAGGACTTGTGTTTTTGTGTTGTCCAGCTTTGTGAGTGTGAAGTGATGATAAGATTCACAAGAGCTGTTTGAAATTGGCTAAAGGAGCTTTGTTTCTTGGGGTGTTAAATGAAGACATAAATATATACAACTCACATTCCACCTCAGCATTCTTGCTGCTGCTTCATCAGGGTTAGCTGTGAAAGCAATGACTGTTGGGGCCAAGAGTCACAAATTCTCACCTTCTCTTAGCAATGCTTACTCTGAGACATATTTTGTCCTTGTTTAGTTTAAGTTCTGGGCTTCTGAACTGCTTATTTATATGAACTATATTTCACATTTTGTTGTGTTAGGTAAAAGGTATTTTTTTCTTGCTGAATGTCATTTTCCATGGTCGTTGCATCTTGTGCAAGGTGTGTGTGTGTGAACAGGGATGCCACTTAACTGACTTGCTAAGGTAGAATGTGTTTTTAAAAAATTACCAAGCCTTGTCACCAAGCTGTGACTTAACCATTCCTTGGCAATTACATGAAAAATAATAAGAGACTGACAAAAGCCCAGAAGTTTATCCATCCAGATTTATGAAAAACCCAACCTTACCACTCTGCTTGTGCTGCTCTGCTATGTCAGACTTCCCACTATACAGGTAATGCAGTCAGGTTCTTCTCTGCTCCAACCTGCTCTGCAGCCAAACACAGGTCCTGGCACAGCCTCCCAGTCCCTGCATGCCAGGAATGCACCAGAGTCTTCTACAGCATCTCCCTTTAGAGCCATGGAAAGAGGCAGGTGGGAAGTCACCTCTGGAGATCAGTAACAGCCTCTTGGACAAAGAATTCACAGGTGGATCAGGCTGCTCAGGGCCTGGCCTAGGCAAGTTTAGAAAACCTCCAGGTTCAGAGTCTCCAAATCAGTCATCCAAGCAGTTTTCCATGGAACCTGAAAGGCAGTGTTACTGTGGCTAAACAGCCCAACCTCACCCAGTACCGCTGACTCACTATAGATTTTGAGGAGCAGAACTTCCTTCGTTTCAGGTGGAAGGCTGAGGATTGACCTCCATATGGCAGTGGGCTGTGTTTCTTGAGGCTGATCAGGCTTCTAGATCTTTCTCCATCATCCTCTGTGATGGGCTGGGTCTGCAAATGTGGATGGAGTAGGATGAGTAAGGGGAAGGAAATAGTCCCCAGCCCCTGGGAGGCCCGTGGGAGTCTTGCTGGCTTTGTTCTGTACAGCAAATCAGCAAGGTGCTCTCTCCTTCAGTTCACCCACAGCTTGGTCTCCTTCCAGAGCTGCTGTCAAGACCCAGTCCCAAGCCAAGTTAGCCTTTTGTCATTTTCTTAGTTTTGCTTGTTTGTTTTCATTTTTTGGGGTTTGGGGGTTGTTTTTGTGGTTTTATGTGTGTGTGGCAAGGGTGGTTTTGGGTTGTTTTGTTTTTTTTTTTCTTTTCCCAGTTTATTTTTTGAGTTATGTGGCTTTCTTAACCCTCTTATGCCTCTCAAAAAATAGCCTTCAGCTATATTTCCTTCCCTGTTGCTTATCTCCCACATCTTTTCCTCTCAGCTTTCCTTTCCACCTTCCTTTCCCTTTCCTTATTTAGCATCCCTTTCTGCTGGTTCAAAGCCTGCAGAAGGCAGTGAGGATCCCCCGGAACAGCCAGGCTGTTTCTTCAAGTTGCCAGGGGAGGGTGGACACCTCTGGGCTGCCCCGGTGGGACAGCTGGGCGCTGTGTCCCGCACTGTCCCTCACCGTGTCCCTCACCATGTCCCTCACTGTCCCTCACCGTGTCCCTCACTGTGTCCCGCACTGTCCCTCGCCGTGTCCCCCACTGCCAACGGAGCAGGCAGGCATGAGCAGCGTGAGGAGCAAAGCACCTCCTCCTGCAGTCCTTTCCCATCTGTAGAACATTTCCAGATTTCCTCTAGGGCCATGGAGAGGAAAAGCAGGAGGAGGTGGAGTGCTGGATTATGCATAAGCACAAGAGAACAGGACTCTCTGGCACGATGGGGAGATCAGGATCCTTCCCAGCCCTGCTCCAAGGGCTTCTGCTGGGCGTCACGCAGGGCTCTACAGTAAAAGCCTGTGCTGGTGCTCTGCCAGCAATTTAGATGATAGTGATCAGCTAGGCACGGGATTAACATTTCTTGCAGACTAATACATCCATTTTCACTGCTACTTGTGTCCTCACTGACTGGTTTTTGTGTCCTTCTTCCTTTTTTTCCACTCCAACAGTATTAACCCTTCCACATGTGAAGTAACAATCTGTAGTGTGAAGCATCCCTTCTGTGATATGTCATACCTTCTGAACCTGTTCTTGATGGTTTCTTTTTCTCAGTAAAGCTCTTTATTCTCCCAATATGCTAGCATATAGTTGGAAGTGCTGTTCACATGCTCTCATGACCTGATTCATCAAACGTGCACGGTGTGCAAGTACAAAGCAGCATCAGGGAGAGAGTCCACGGTTCCCTGACACCGACCTGTTTGTATTTATGGAGAGTTGATTTTAGTCTGTGGTTCTAACAGAATTTTTTCTGGTAACAGCTAACACACAACAGCTGAGTCTGGCAGTTCACCTTGAAGATAAAGCCAATGTGTGTGTTGTACCACACACAGTCATAAAGGGATTTATGGAAAAAGAATGATGAGAGAGGGGGAGCAGAGGGAAAGAGCTGTGTGTGCTAGGAAATTGTCTTTAAAACCATGCTATCCATTAACAAAAACATGTTTTTACAGTCTGTTGAATTAATGCATCAACTCTTAATTATTAATTCCATAATAATATATAGAAATATATATCCAATACATGCAAAAACTTTGGTCTTGCATTCTCCTAATAAATATATTCACTTTGCATAAAGGATATTATTATAACTGTGGTGTAATACAATGAATTAAAGCTATTTTCATATATTAGCTACATGTTCACTGTTCATTCCCAGTACAATTACAGCAGACATGAATGAAGTCCAAAAGGACCAAACTTGCCATTTTTTGCACTGCTGCATTCTAAGCAATAAAAAATCAAAAGAAAACAAAATCAAATCTCTAGGAAGGAAACAGCATTTTTTTGACTTTATCCCACAGAATTGAACAGGTTTTGATTCAGACCTATTTGCTCATCTCTAATTAATAACTTCAGTCATTTTTTCTTCTGATCATCTGATATCATTGTGGTGGTTTTAATTAGCTGTTTCACACACATAAGTCACTGCATTGCCTTAAGATCGCACACCTCATCAAATTTATCAAACCTACACTTACAAAATCAAGGGAGAAATTGTCAGAGCAACAGAAAAAATAGCTGGCTCTTTGTAGAAGTACATATTTTGGTTAAATTTTCTGGTATCTAATGAGGCATGAATTCTGATCCAAGTTTCTCCTCTATTTTATGGTATGTGTAATGGTTTTTCCCTGTATTTTTTTCCTGATGCTCTTGTTCCAAATTACTCCATTCCAGACACATTTGTAGCCTTCTGTCCTTTATGTATGTACTTGTAATGTTTGCCAGGCTTAATTTATTTGAGACCAATAACCTGTCTGTCAAATGTATCCAAAGTTCATCAAAGCCTCTGAGAATTACTGAGGTTGAACAAAGGAGCAGTAGAGGCACCAGCTTTACTAGTTTCTCATACCAGAATGAAAATCAGCTGGCTAAATTCCAGTTAGGTATGGGCCCAAGAGAAGGCATTCCTGCATCTTTTGCCATGGACTCATCCTAATTCTAACAACCACTCTCTGGCTCTACTCTTCTGTGTTTCCAATTCTACTGTTTGTTCTACTTTTAAATATAAATGAGTAAATGATTTTGTGATCTACTGCTTGCATTAAAGGGCAAACACACCAGAAAGATTAACTGAAGTGAAATAAAAACATCTGTTTTCAAAACTTTTATGAAGCGCGGAAGTTATGAACAAATAGATTTGAACGAACATTTTCAACTGTGGAACACGATTCTTTCCTGAATTACTAGAAATTCTTCAACATTTTGAAATGACAATATGCAACTGCTGATTTTTTTTCCTTCCCAATAGAAGTACTTTAGTGTGATCGAAAAAATTTTGGAATTTGTTTCAGTCATCCTCGTTGTATTTGTTTCTATACAAAACATTCCTAGAGATCACTTTATTCAGCTATAGCAGTAGCTCTGTGTCCTTCCAGCAATGCTCCCATCTACTGATGGAAGGGGTATGTGCAAGAAATCTGGGTATAAACCAATTTTCCAATGAAAATTGGTTTCCAATTTTATTTTTGCATAATAAATCAAACTATGTGGAGCCGAGGATGTACAACAGCATATTGTATCCTTATGTTTGAACAATCAGCTTTCAGTCTGCTCCATGTTTGAACAAGCAGCCACCATGACCAACCCTCTCAGACTGACAGAAACCTTTCCTAAGGCTTTTTGCCATGCTCTCCTGGGATCACAACTCCCATCTCCCACACGGGGATCTCACATCTTCTACCATGGTTACAGGGATCAACAGTGAGCAGCTGAGCACACCTGGTCACTCAAACACCAGATGCTTACATGCTTCTTGGTATAATTCCATTTTCCATTGCTGGTTAGGAAGAAGTTACCAAGCTGTACATCAATTAGGGATCTGGACCCAGAAGGCTCACACTGATCTGATGTTCTCCCTCCATACCTGGGGAGCTGTTGGACTGTGCTTGGTCTGGACTCATCCTGATAATTCATGAGCTAAGAGTTGCTGTCCCTGAAACTCTTTTTTAGTTACTTTTTTCTAAGATTTTGTTGAGTTATTAATTCACCAAGGAAAAAAGTGCTTAGTTGTCTATTGCTTTGCAATACCAAGTAAGTAAATCTCCTTCCCAGCTCTCAGATTATCATGCTGAACCCACTGAAATCTCATTATAGATATGCCAAACTGCCTGTTGGTGATCAAGGTACTCAGGTAAGATGAGTAATTTTCACAGCTAAGAAGAATTTGCATTAAACATTATCAAAAATATAGTATCTTAATGAGTGAGAGAATATCCTTGTGTTGTTTTTCTTCTGAGCATAAAAAGCTGGTATCGTGCTGAATTATGACAAATCTTTCTACTACAAATTTAAATGAATATCCTGAAATTCTGTCTGATCATTCATTACTTTATCCCCTAGAATAATCAGCAAGCAATATATTCTTTATGGAAAAGCTCTATTCAGGGTCATGTTAGAATAAGTATTTATTCTGCTGTCTTGAGGTTCTCTGGAGACACAAACAGATGACAGAAAATTGATTTTACATAGGAACTAGGAAGTTCTGTCCTTGAAGTAAAACTATGGGATCTGTGAGATCTAAAACTCATAACCACCAAATACAAGAGCCCTCCTTTGATCTTTTAGGCAGTTATGTTTTCATTTGTTTCAAATATTGGATCTCTTGTATATGCAATTGGTGTTAATGCCTACAACATAGTGTGCCTCATAGAATCTGAACCTTAAAGAATGAGATTCCAGCATAATTTTAAAATAATTTTATTTTTATTAAGCATTTGGAATTATGATCCAAATTTTGTCCATAATCACAGAAGACTTTCAGTGGTGTTTTTTTAAAATAGGGGCAACAATTTTAACCTAAAGTACATATATGAAATAAAGCAGGCTTTGACAGTATATGCTTTCTTCTCTGAAATTATGCATTATCAAATAGCATTAATAGTTGTATTTAAAGGATGAAATTACATGATATAAGCTAGAAGAATGCCCAGGTTCTGCTGATACACCTTGGATGAGGGTAGGGTTTCACATCAGCTTCTCATCAGCCTTTGTACTGATGGTTGCATGGCTTGGGGTCAGAGGAGCAGCTTCTACAGAGCTGGGGACTTACCTGCTCCTGCCCAAGTGTACCACTTTGTGTTTTTCCTGTTAAACTGCACCTCCTCCTTCTTCAGATCACCTTTCAGTGATAATTACATCTTAGCTGACAGTCCCTTAAGAAGAGAAGTTGGAGGAAATGTAAATAATTAGCGATAAAAGCACCCATAAAAGCAGCCTTCCTCACCCATTTTTAATTTTTGTTTTGGGCGATCTTTCTATATTTATTTTGGCAAATGTCCTGCTCCTTCATAAGGCTCTTGTACACTTTCTCTCCACTCAAGCTGATAGAAATTCGTGAAAAAAAAAAGGCAGCCCTCCTAAAGTTCTTCCAGGCTCCTTTGCCACATGATCCCAACCTGTCTCAGCAAACCACAGTATCCAGTGACCTTGTTGATAGACAAGAGATAAACCAAATTTCCCATGTTAGCCAGCTGATTGCTTAAATCCATTTCTCATACTTTTTGTGACAATTGTTTTTTCAGAACAAGTAAATTAAAGATTCCTTATCACTTGCCTTGAGCCAATACCAGTCCAAGATAAATACTAAAAGAAAATTAATATGATACAAAACCCCTCACCTTTGAAACATGATTTAGACTCTTGTGAAGATTAAAAGCCCTTAAATCAAGCAACATTTGTCAGACACAGTGTCATGGCTTGAGGCTTACCCGGAAATGGTCAGATTTATGGGCGGCTCAGTGAGATCCCAAGTGAAGAAATTCACGAGGAGGAAGGAGGAGCTTCCTCTTTTCCAAGCAGGGAGCACAGAGGTGAGAACCTCTGGCCAGGCCTGGGAAGGGGCTCGGCCCCTTCCCCAGGCCCGGCCCAGCCAGCGGCTGCGGGACGGGTCCGTCC
>VWZP01002147.1:170750-203748 GCA_013396995.1 Dicaeum eximium | reverse complement strand
GGGTTGCTTGTGGGGACATTGAGAGACACAAGAGAACTTTTCTTTTCTCTTATGGAGAAGCTTTTCCATAACATGAACAAGAGGGACTCCTCTCCCTGAGAGAGAATTGAGAAAAGACTATCTCAAAAATGATGGACTGATTGGGATTGTTGAGTGTTACTTCTTCACATTGACAAATGGGAAGGGAATGTTTGTGGAGGGAGGAGAAGGATCTGAAGGATTTTGATGGTTTTTTTTCTTTTCCTTTTTTTTTTTTTCTCTTTTAGTTACTGTTAATAAACTGCCTTTCTCTTGAAGATTTGAGCCTGCTTTGCTTTTCTCCTAGTTGATCCTATTTTACAGCAGGAGAGTGCTCTGGTGATTAACCAGCACGAGAAAACCCACCACATTTGGTGGTGCGCCGCCCGGGAAAACTTCAAATTGATTGAAATTGGGGAAAATTCAGAATTGGCGAACTAAACCACTACACGAATTGGTGTTTCCGCCCGGTTTCGAACTGAAACCGGCACGCACAGTTATGATCTCCACCTCATCATAAGTCCTAAACCACTTAGGCATGTCTGGAAAACCCACCCAGGATTTTAACAGTAGTTCAGCATTCTCCATTGACAGGAAACAAAAAAAAAGTTAGAAAGAAAGATCCCTGCCTTGGGTAATGAGATTTATCTCATAGACGATATATTTTGTTTACTTACAAAAGGCTTTCCAGGTGCAGGTTTCTCCCACAAACCAAACACTTATCCAGGGGTTCACTACATCAGCCAAAAACACAGCTATGTGGCACAGCAGGTGTAGGACAATAAATTCTAGTTGACCACAGTTGCTACAGTATTTAACCATGTCAAGTGTAAATCTCCCAAATGCATTTGGAACTAATCGTGCCAGTAGCTAGTTACAAACATTAAAAGCCAGCCTTTGGATGGTAACAAAGCAATTACCAGTGATGGCTTCTGTTCACAAAAAATGCAGCCATGGAAATGTTTATACAGCAGTAAGTGCTCTGTGCTCCATCAGAAGTGGACACAGAGTAAAGAATACAACTTAGCTGTAATTTTTTATGAACCCTGAGTACAGGAGGTAATAGATTATGAAATTGCCTTTTTTTTTTTTTTTTTTGAGTTGTTTATCAAAACAGAAAATGCCCACTGGGGAAGTGATCTGAGTTAGAGAAACAGAATTAAGAATAATTTATAACAAGTGGCATAAACTGTTTATAATGATTCACTGTTCCACCTCAGTGTGCACTTAACATTATCAGACAGTTTATGGGTTAGTTGTGACTCAAGTGAGCAATGACACATTTTAATTGAGACAAATGGGAAAACAATTGGGACAAGGATACTGTTGGCTAAGTGTGTGTAGAACAGGTGGTGCCCACATGCCTTCCCCTCTCCCTCCTACCCAAGAATTGTACTAAAAGAAATGCATTGGCAAAAGTGAGCACATTTCCGGGGCTTGTTTTTCTACTTCTTGTTGTTGACTTGCAAACTGTGCCTGTCCTCCTTTCTACATGCAATGTCAGCTGATGCTGGACCAACAGGTACAGGTATAAAATGGAGTAAGAGATATGCAGGAAAAGTTTCACAGCAATCTCTGGTCCATCTGCTGTCAAAATTTCCCCAGCACAGCTGTGAGGCCTGCATGTACTCATGCTGAACTGCTTTTGAAACTAGCCATCATATTTTGAGAATTGCATTAACACAGCATCAGCTGGGAGAGAAGATTGGTCTTTTACTGATTCCCAGATTCAGTATCTCATGTCTCACTGATAATCATGGTGAAAGGGTAATTTGAATGTTATAGGCAAAGTGCATCACATGATGTTTCAGTGAAATCCACAGCACCAGATGCTCTAATTACACAGAATATATATTTCCAGTCTTGAAATTCCTTCTGCAATTACTGCAAGTTTTACAGAAACATTGTAAGTTGTGGAAGTATTTTATTAAAAGAAAAGGGAAATGTCTCCTTATGTTAGTACTGATAGTATGTTAATGTTTCAGTATGTTAATACTGATAGTATTTTCATAAAATACTTTGATAAAATACTTGTTGATAAAATACTTGAAATTTTGATTTTGATAAAATCCTCTGAATGCCTACTGTAGATTTACTTCCTTATAGCCATACAGTGACAACTCTATAACCTTTTCACTACCAGAATGCAACACTTGGTAAAATGTCATAAACAGTGACCATGACAAGACAGTCTCTCTGACACAAGACTCTGTCTGACACAGACCAGATGCAGAAGAATGAGGCAAGCATCAGATAATACATGTCTTGCACATCTTCCAGAGCTCCAATATTTACTTCAAAGTCCTGGCCTTTTAAATATTCCACAGCTTCTCTGCAGGCCATGTCCTCAGCCATCAGCTCCTGCACTGCAAACACTTGCCTGCTCTCAGATGTGCTGAGTCTCAGCCAAATCAGAACATTCAGGTTGCCTACACAAGCTAGCAGGATACACAGAAACATGAGCAGCAAGACTTCAAGGAGTGATGGTGCGGCAGAAAGGCAACTCCCTTAGAGAGAAATCAGTCTATGGAGGTACCAAAACCTTTTAATTCAGCTGAGGTCCCTGAGGATTGAGGAGTTTATCCACAGTCGGTTTCCTGGTTTGAATCTTTGATTCAGTGCCCTGCTGGGTTTGATCCCTGCTGGGTCCCTGAGTGCTGACTCTGACTCTGTGATCTCTCAGTCCTGGGCTCCCTCGTGGTGCATTTTATGCTGTGGGCTTGAACATCTGGGGCTACCCCCACTGTAGTCACACAGCTTTAAAAGCATGGATTCCTAAGGGGAAATCTGTCCATTTTGAAGGACAAACTGTTGTGGAGTGTAGAGGGGCTGGAAGGAGTATTTTTTATGACACCCAGGCATTACACTAGCACTGACCTTCTTCCTCTTTCAGCTGTGTCCAAAGTAACAGAATCTGCAGATGATATGGAGGACAATTAAGATTATATATTTCTGCTGATACACTGCTGGTCAAGTAATTGGCAACCTGCATTTTCCCACAGGCCACTGTAAGAACACTGGCAAAACAATCTAATTCTTTCCACCCCTGTTTCTTAATCTATTAAACAGGAAAAATTATATTTTCTTTACTTCATTAAGTATTTTTGGATCTACAGATAAAAAATATGTGATCACAACAGGAATGTGAAAAGACAAATGTAAAAAATGACTGGAAAACTTAACTGAGTGGCTTCAGACCTCTGGAATTGAGTCTGATTTTCAGCTCTGATTCAGGTGATACCCTCTTTTTGTCACCACCTGTCGTTTAAGTCCACTTATAGTCCTAGTTTTGCAAACATATGCCAGTGCTAAACACTACAGTCTGTTTTGAAATCCAATATGCCTTTTCTCACTGTGCAATACTTTATTTTGTTGAGCCTTTCTGGAGCAAAGAGCAAAACCAATTGCCCTAAATGCAGAAAAATAAGGGATTTTAAGAGAAATTTGCTCTTCAAATTTTTAACACAATAGTATAAGGAGAAATGGTGGGCTGAGGGACGGTGACTGGGAGCTGACAAGGGCACATTCACAAAGCCTTGCAGAAGGCTTTGCTATTGTTTCTCTCACTAAGCATTTAGACAGCAAGTGAGACAGGGAAGTGCAGCCTCCGGGTGCAGCTGGGTTACTGAATTGGTAGGGCTTCACCTGCACTGCTCAAAACAGCTATTTCCACCAGTCTTTGATTTGTCTGTGGTTTCACACAACCTGGCTGACTGTGGAGTTTATCCAACCAGAGGAGAATCTACATTGAGGAAGGAGTGGTAGATTAGTGACATTGTGTGTGTTGTGTGCATGCCTGCGTGTGAGTGTGTGACTGATCTCGTTAAGAAGCAATTTGTGTTGTGATCACTTTATTGTTGCTCTGCTGCAATTCAAAAGAGTTGAAAGGACTCAAGAGTGATGACAGCTGTAGCGATAGAGGTTTTGAACAGAATTTTCTATTAAGTAAAAAACAAAACCTTACATTTTTCCCTGCTATTTTCAAAAGCTGGGATGCATTTGTTTCTGTAAAGCCCTGAAGGGACTATTGCAGCTCCTTGCGAAGCAGGAGGCAGGTGTAAATCGCCGATACTTTCACAATGGCATGGTCGCAGTCAGAATTTTAACAATCAGCGCAATTTTGCTGCCAGTCAGCTCTCCTTTGTTTGCCAGTGCGGATCAGTGTGATCGATGCTGTCACGATTGCTGTCTGAGAGCAGAGAGGGAGAGCAGCTTGAAGCAGAAAAACTTCCCGCATCCCTCTCGATTCACCTGCTGCTGTCTCCACCCTCGGAGCTGCGGCTCCTCCTGGCGAGCGGCGCCGCTGGAGCAGCTGGATCAGCCCGGGCGTGCAGCGCTGCCGGAGCTGGGGCTCCGCTTCCCTGCCCGTGCAGGCTGCAAACTCCCACCTCCACAGCCTGGGCTCTCCTGAGTGCCTCAAACAGCTGTGAGAAAACAGCCTTTAGCCTGTGCAAGTGAGCTGGGGTCTTAGAGGGAGGAACCCATCTGATAGTTGACTTTACAATGACAGAAAGTCCAGGCGCTTTAGGGGCAGAGGAGGACGGTACAGGAATGGGACTGTGACTACATGGAGAACGTGTTCTGGGGCTGCAGCTCACCCACACTCTGCTCCACCGACCCTTCTGCAGGGGACCATGGAGAGCAGGTGCTGAGATCGAGTGCCTGGCAGAAGCAGCAGGGGGCTTGTGAAGATGGAGAATGGCACAGGAGACGAGCAGAACCGGACTGGGCTGCCGCTGTCAAGCCAGGAGATCATTACAGCTGAGTACCAAGTGGTCACCGTCCTCTTGGTCCTCCTTATCTGCGGGCTGGGCATCGTGGGCAACATCATGGTGGTTTTGGTGGTGCTCAGAACCAAGCACATGAGAACTCCCACTAACTGCTACCTGGTGAGCCTGGCCGTGGCAGATCTCATGGTGCTTGTGGCTGCAGGGCTGCCCAACATCACGGAGAGCCTGTACAGATCCTGGGTGTACGGCTACGTCGGGTGCCTCTGCATCACCTACCTCCAGTACCTGGGAATCAACGCTTCTTCTTTTTCCATCGCCGCCTTCACCATCGAGAGGTACATAGCCATCTGCCACCCAATCAAAGCTCAATTCCTGTGCACTTTCTCAAGAGCCAAAAAGATCATTATTTTTGTTTGGGCTTTCACCTCCATATACTGTATGCTCTGGTTTTTCTTGCTAGACCTTAATACAGTAGCCTACAAAGAGACTACTGCTGTGTCCTGTGGCTACAAGGTCTCCAGGAGCTATTACTCTCCTATCTACATGATGGACTTTGGTATATTTTATGTTGTGCCAATGGTACTGGCAACTGTCCTCTATGGCCTGATTGCTAGAATACTGTTCCTGAACCCCATCCCTTCGGACCCAAAAGAAAACTCCAAGACCTGGAGGAATGATGTGGCTCACCAAAGCAAGCCTATGGATTCCAAGATGACTAACAGGAGTTTCAACAGCACTATTGCTTCTCGAAGGCAGGTAGGAACAACTCTTTGAAATGGCTTTCTGAAACCTAAACAACTTGTTTTAAAGCTCACTTGTCTGAAGTTGTGGAAAGAGGTAAAATACATTCTTCCTTTTTTCTAAGTAGTCACGTTTAAAATCAGTGATACATATATATAAAAATACTTTTTTTTCCTTGCCAGTACATTATTACCTACTGCAAGGACCAAAAAGAAACAGTATTTTATTTCCTGTATCAGAAAGCAATTAGGAAGTGACAGTTATGAATGAAACATTTTTAACTATAATTTTCTTTATATTACACCTTGTTAATAATCTTGCCAAATATACAAAGAGACACTTGACTTATTTTTGAGATTTGAAGGGAAGGAGCTAGCCTGGGAGTTTGGGACACTTGAGGCTGAGTCCCAGCTAAGGCACTATGACACTCAGCAAATGCAGTCAAGCTGTAAATTTTCCTGTCTCTAAATTCTCCTGTGAAAAGTCTGTTTAAGGAAGTCTGTATATAAAATGCTTTGTAAATGCTAAATATCTTTGTTACTCTGTCTCTCAGAAAATATTTTTTATGTAATGATGGCTCAAAACTGAGGTGTAGGTTTGACTAAGTTCTTTTTATATTGTTGAATATGTGTGCTGCTGTGTGTAATAATACTAGTGGATTATAGTTAGTAGATTAATTGCTGGCTATTTGCAGTAAACCAGATGGTGTGCAGCAGGTAGCACAGCTGGTGATGGGAAACACAAGGGGCAACTTATGCAGCTGGCTCTGGAGATATTCTTCTTATTCTTTATATTCTTCTTATTTTGCTTCAATTGCTACTGTTTAGGAGAGGGACCAGGTTCTCTTATCACAGAGATGGCAAAAACCTCAAAAGTTAACTGAGCTGCCTTCTAGAGCACCAAGCCCTCAGAGAGCACTTGAGCTATGCTTGGAAACACAAAACAGAAATGCGTGGGCTAGGTTATATTTAATTATGTTGCCAGTTATAGTTAATAGTCAGATAGGAAGTGTTTAATGTTGTTTTTCTTTGTCCATTAATTAGGAGAAGAAGATAATCTGCTCTTCAAGTTCTTAATATCACTTTATGCTTGATTACATGTGCTTAGTATCACTTGAAAAACAGACAGATCTTTTATATTGAGCACTGATTAATATGGACACTGTTATATTATGAAACCAAAAAGTGAAGATTATGATGTGATCTCTTTTATGTCTTGTAAAGGCATCAAGACTTTCTCTAAAAGCCTAAACAACCTGATTGCCTAAAGCAGCTTCATTATAAGTAAAGATAGAATTTGCATATAGCACAACACAGGAAGCAAAGGAAGGATAGTGTGGCATAATTAGTAATATTTTTTGTATAACAGCAGCATGCAAAAGATAGGTAGTAGTGTAAAATGAAAACAAACAAGTACATATTCAAAAAAGTCTAGAATCTCAACAGTTAGTAAGACACAAAAGAGAAAATTTCCTGCCATGCTGACAAGGACATGTATAGCTGACAATTCAGTCTGGCCTGACAGTGAGTCCTGCTGAAATGGGAATCTCTGTGTCTTCCTGGATCTGTGTCTGCATTACAGGGATTGAGTAGTATACAATATTCAGCATGTGATCTGTAGAAAAAGTGTCTGAAAATTTGGTGTGCACTTCCTACTTCTGTAGCAGTTCTCATATTTATCCAAGAACATTTCTATAAAATGTCTTATAAATGTATGCATGTTTCTGTAGGGGTGTTGGTTCCAGCTGAGAATAGGGGTAAAAATGAGAAGTGCTCCTATTCTTCATGATCCAAGACAAGGACAGGCAGACAAACTATCAGTTATTGTCATGAGTAGTGCAGACTCAACTTGGGGAAAATTAACATTGCCAATTTATTGCCCATTGTTATAATGACAAGTTACACTCAGTCCCTTCCCTGCAGCAACCAGCAGTGTGGGGCCAGAGGGTGTTGCAGTCAGGTGGCAGAGATTGGTCTCTTGTCACTCCTTCCTTCTCACCCTTCTCCTCTGTTTCAGCATGTGTCCTGCAGCCCACAGATCCAAGATTTATTTTTCATTTCCATTCATGATATGAATACTGAATTACATATTTGCATGTAGGTTTCATACTTTCCCCAAAGGAATTCCTACTTTCCTCAGATATCAAGGGGACTGAGAAAAATAAATGCAGCCTTACATAGCAAACATGTTGGTTTATACTGGAGATGGAATCCAGCTCTCTCAACAGGATGTGTATCTTACAAAGTTAGTTGATTAGTCCAATCAAATTGTTATTACATGGCTTTAAAAGACCAGAGTGACTATTGCTTTTACCTATCACTGTGAGGAAGATTAGTACTCAAAGGAGAATGAAGCAATACTAAACTGTTTGTACCAGGATAGTGAAAATGTTTCATAAAAACACTTCCTTAGAATAAGAAGCTTTTGGAGCAGGAAGGAAAAGGAGGATACTAGCTCAGAATTAAAATATTGGGACTCTGTTTAGTAAAATATAGTTTAAATATTTTTTAGAACATCCTCAGAAATAAAAAGATAGTGGTTGAAGAATGTTTATATGCATCCAGGACCATATTGAATCTCAAGTTCTTTGTTATCCTTCAAACTACACTTGAAATTTGGACTAAGCTGAAATTGCTCATAAACTTTTTACCATGTTTTCAATCTCCCTAACTAAGAATAATTTGTACCCAGAGCATAGGACATACAGTGCACATCCACAAGCAAAGAGCAATCAGGGTATGCTTGCCTTCACCCAAGCAGTGAATTGAGGCTGCAGTGCTGCTGCTTTCAGGGAACTTTGGTGTATGCTTACAGGTAATAAAAAACATGTTCTTTTAAATTTGTCCTCTTAGCACTCCACTGATGTCAAATAATTAGCCTCCTCTCAATAAATGTCTAGTTCTGATTCATATGAAGTGATTTGAAAAAGGATATGGCATTTTACTTAAACAAAGAGGACCAAACCCTCCTCTAAACTATTTATGTTCAACAATGAAGAGTTTTGGTGTGGATAAGAACGCAGCTTTGGCCTCAGTCATGTATTTAGATAATGGGTTCACCTCTAGAGCAAACTGAGGTGAATTTGTGTTGGGAGCCCTGAGTGGTGCCTCACCCTGCAGGGGGGTGACAGCCCCCGTGCTGGGACAAAGTAAGCCTTGCCCTTGGTAGGAGCACCTCCTGAGAGCTGCTGTCATCTGCACACAGGTCATGCTCTGAGGCAGCTGAGCATGGAGAACTACTCCAGAGCCAGCTTAGGGAGGATTTCCCAGTGAGCAACAACTACTGAACTCAGGGCCTCATCGTGTGTCTCAGAGACAGCCACAGCTGGTCAGATGGATCAGGAAACTGAATTTCTGACAGACAATAGAGATCTTGTGAGAGGTTTGTTATTTTTGGCAGCTTTGGAAGGATATGTGCTGCACACAGTTTAAAATTATAGTGAATTCTCCTCATTGTCCTGCATGGACTGAACCACCAAGAGATGCCACCCCTGGGCTCTGCCTCTTCTCTCACACTGAATGTGGACTCTGTGAAGGCATCAATTGGTTTATTGATCTGAGCAAAATGAAAACCAGCTCTACAGAGTGCTTAGTGTCCAGCAGTAGAAGCTTATGATGTTAGAAAGAAAATGTGCATCCAAATGCCAATATACACAAATTCAGCTAATAATTTGCACACTACATACATACGTACAAACAAACATACATACATACAAATATATATATATATATATATTTACAGTGTATGGGATACTTGAGGTGTAAAAGTCTTTTTTCACTGCTGTACAGTGTTAATTTTGTGACTCTGAATTAACCCCTCCTTGACAGTAAGAATAATTTACTTCTAGTCCAGATTCCAGCTGATAGCTGCAACACTGCAAATGATCCCCTGAGCAATTTTTCCTGAAAGAAATGTAAATTGCCAATGACTGTTAGGTACCACAATGGAGTGCCCTGCTGAGCTTCAGGTAGCCAAGCACTCTGATGCCTGTGTAGGCTGCTCTGCACTGAATGCCTGAGCTGATGGAATTCATCTGTTGGTTTGGCTCTGTCCCATTGCTCACCCAGGCTCCACAGCTGGTAGCTTTCTTCCTTTAAATGTGGATTATTGTCTGCTGAGAATGATTGTTCTCCCCTGAATGGATTTGCTCAGTTTGGAGGCACAGGCTGGAGCTGAACTGGAGGGATGAGAGCCAGAGTGGGTCAGTACTGGGTCAGCTCTCTCCTTGCCACCATGTTCACAGGAGACATCATCCTTTGAGTTACCCGGAACATTCACATTTGTATTTTGCTCTATTACAATGACTGCACAGAAAATTAGAAAAAAACCCAGTGTAGAAGTCATAATGAAATGTATCAGCCAAGTGACAAAAAGGGAGATATTATTTCTCAGTCTTATTTTTTACTTCCACTGAACACAGCTGTAGAGAAGTAAGGGTGAGGGAGGAGAGCTATAAGATAAAATTGTAGCCTTTGAATATGTACATTTAAAGACTGATAAATAGATAAAAATACATCAATTTGTAGAGTAACTTTGATTTTTGTCACATTCTTTATTGTAATACCTATAACAAACCAACAATTTGGCTTAAAAGTGGGTCTTTCTAGATAGATAGGAGAAAACACATTCCTTAGGCAATGTGAAGGCAGGTTTTTATATAATGAGCTTATCTGGTCAGAAGACAAGAGAATTATGTACTCACAACTTCAAACTAAAGCCCACTTCTAAAACTAGCATGTGTGAGTGGCTGTAGTGGAGTTATCTCCTGTTGAAACTCTTATCAATCTACAACCAAAAGAAGCAGTTGTAGCTCACCAAAATGTGTGCCAATACTTTCTATTTCACAGTTATCCAAGTAATCTCCTGACTTCCATGAGGCTGTGCCACTGTATTGTCCCATGTCACATATCTGTGTACTTTCTATTTTCTTTATTAATACCTTTCAAATTTTCTTTGGTGTAGAGACTATTGAATACTATCTATACTAGAATTGAACTATTTACAAAAGAAAGACTCGTTTTGAAGTGGGTTTAATTTTTTTTTTTATTATTTCTTGTTCACTTCATTTTAGCTATCCTGGGTATTCCTAAAGGTTGTTATTTTCTTTTTTTTTCAGAAGAAAATGACCTAATAGAATAAAGTTCTTATAACAATCAAGTTTTATTGATAATTTTATTGATAATTCTTTTTTTCCAGGTGCTGTAAACTTTATTTGACTTTTCAGAGTAAACATAAAATAGAGAACAACTAATTGAATACTGAGGATTTGAGAAATAGAAATTAATCTAATTGTTCCCTTTTTTCCTTATTTTTGGCTCTAGGAAATTGTTTTAAGCTGACTGTTAAACCAGATAACCTAAAAAGGCTTCATGTTCAATTACTCTACTGGCTATACTAGTCTAAAGGAAGAGATCTAATGTGTTTGGAAAAAACATACTTTCTATCCTTTTTTTCCCATTTGAATCAACACCCCCTTCCAGCATAAGAAGTGGAAATGTGTAAGGTCTCCAATAGTTAGCTTATCATGGGGTATCATCTGGAAAGAGTAATTTAACAAAAACTAGGAAGAATTTGAAGCCAAGGTTTTTGTACTTCCTACTGTAGAAAACCTTTCTGAATCAAATATTCATCAAAAATCCCTACTGAAGGATCTGTCCAGAGGTTTAGTTTGGAGTGTTCATTCCAAGGGGAGTACTGACCTTCTGCCCCTCCTCTGTGTCTCTCTGTTCCCTCAGGTTACCAAGATGCTGGCCGTGGTTGTGATCCTATTTGCATTCCTATGGATGCCCTACCGCACCCTGGTTGTTGTCAATTCCTTTCTTTCCAGACCCTTCCAAGAAAACTGGTTCCTGCTATTTTGCAGAATCTGTATTTACTTAAATAGTGCCATCAATCCTGTAATTTATAATCTCATGTCCCAGAAATTCAGAGCAGCCTTCAGGAAACTGTGCAACTACCAGCAGAAACAGGAGAAGAAACCTGCCAGTTACAGCATGGCCCTAAATTATAACATCATCAAGGATTCTGATCATTTCAGCACTGAGCTAGAAGATATTACCAATACCTACCTGTCCTCTGCAAAACTGTCCATTGGTGATACCTGTTTTTCATCCAAGGTAATAGTTAATACATTTCAGTGTCTGCTGTGGAGTCCTCCAGAGCCAGAGCATGTTGCTGGGCACGGGGCTGTGCTGGGGTGGCTTTCAGCTGGGGCAGCACTGCAGAGGGCTGGGAGAGGCTGGCAGTGACAGGCCATGCTCCAAACAGGGCATGGCAGGGAGGGACGAGCACCAAACAGGGCATGGCAGGGAGGGACAGCTGCCCAGCTCTGGAAAGTTGTGTTTTCAGAGTGCCTTGTGCCAAGCATGGTGGGACTTGGAAGATCTGAAGCATGCAGAAGGATGAGGAGAAACAATCAGATTGAGCCTTCTTTTCTGAGGACAGTGGAGCATCAGACAGTGGTTCTCAGGCGTGGTGGGTCATGTACACGTCTGGCAGGAGGGGGATGTTGGTGTCTGAGCTGGGTGGTTCCTCTGGGCATGCCCTGGCTGCAGGCAGGGAGGGCAATGGGGCATTTCCTTGTGCCTGCCCCTGTGACTCCAGCTGGGGGTTAACAAACCTGTGCCACCACACAGCTGTGCTAAGCAGAGGCTCTCCCACACACCAGCACTGCCATTCTCTTTTTACACAATGCTACCTAAATGCTGTTTGTGAACCCATACATTTAGATCTTAAAAATATAGATGATCTACAAAGAGGCTTAATTTTCTTTCTTTTTTTTTTCTTTTTGCAGATGATATGACAGTGTAAAGTATTTTTCCCAGTTTGCTTCTTCTCTCCTCATTTTCAGGCCTGAGGCCCTCCTTGTTCTGCATATGCAGACATATAAGAGGTTTGGATGCTCTGTTCCCACCAACTGTGTGAATTGTAAGGACATTTCTGCTCACAGAATTGCAGAAGCTACCATAAATCTTTACGTACCTGCCTGTGCCCTACAAGAAAATGCAGCAGACTAACTGCCTAACTGAATGAAGTACTGAATACAACCTAACTTTAGGCAGATGAGTTGGCTTCAGTAGAATACCTAAATCCTTCTTCCCATTACCTGGCCAAAGAGTGGTCTGTGATCACAGAATAAGCAGGGTTTGCCAGGACATGTCCATGGACACAGAGCAGGGCAGTGGATGATATTCCCTGTGAAGATGAGAGGTGAGGAGAAGAGCTGCCCTAATGTGTGCCTGCACTGGCAGTACCTGGGGGACCTTCCAATAGGAGCCAAAATTGCTGCTAACAGCAGTAATTACCTGCCAGTGACTCCCTCATCCCACATCAGTGCAAATCTCATTGCAGCCATCACAGCACGCTTCAACAAGCAGGGTGGCAAAAAGCACAAAATCTTTCTTTTCTTTGGTTTATTTTTACCTTGAGAAGTGTGAAATAGGAAGACCATTCAATGAATTTGCAGCAGAGAACAAACAAATTTAAAAGTCAGAAAGAAGCATTTAATATATCTTACTTTTTTCAGCAATCAGGTTTATAGATGTACCACTTTATATGTAAGTCTCAGCTATTACTGAATCGTGTTGAAAACTGATAGATATTGAAGAGTATGCAACAGGCTTTTACCAGGTCCTTTTATCTTGGTTCAGTACCAATTGTATCTAAGAGCTCTAGAAGGGGTTTAGAGATTTAATATCAATTATGTCTGGGGAAAAGAGGAAAAATCAGAGAAAAATTACACTTTTTAAATGTTTTGTGTCAAAGTTTATCTATTAGAATACTTTAGGACATAAAGTGTTGTCAGAAGAGAAGTCATCATGACTTTTTACTTGCCAGCATAGCCCCTTCCCTGCTCTTTCACACAGCCCCACAATAAGCAGCCTGGGGCCACAGTTTCCCTGATGCAGCTGAAGACAAAATGTCATGTACTGCTGTGACTTTGCTCTAGACCAGCTCCTGTTCTTACTGGAAGTACTTTTTCTCTCTTCTGTGCAGCAGAAGCCCAGGAAAGTTCCTGTGTGTTCCTGTGTGTCATGAACATTTTGCACAGCTTTTGTACATGACATTTAAAACCTGTAAAAAAACCTGACTCACAGAATCACAGAACAGGCTGATTTGGAAGGGATCCAGAAGGATCATCGAGTCCAACTCCCAGCCCTTCAAGCCCCATCCCCAAGAGTCAAAAACCTGCCCAGTGTGGGTGAAAGAGGTAACCTCTACAGCATTGTAAGGCTTTCCTATCCTGTGTTCTTTTGCCTACACAGCCACTTCACTAATTCAAGCCACTTTCACTAACATTCAACTATATTTGCAAACTTAAAGAGGGCTAAAAATACCCTGATAGGCCTCAGATTTAAATGTTAAAACCATGAACCTGTGTCTGCTGCATCCAAAGGACTCTTGGGCATTCTCTACCTGGCAAGGAGGAAGCAAACCAATTGTCCAGAGAGGTTGTGGAGTCTCTCTCACTGGACATATTTGGACTCACTGAACCATCTGGACTCAGTGCTGTGCCACGTGCCCTGGGATGACCCTGCTTCAGCAGAGAGGTTGGACCAGATGACCAACTGCTGTCCCTTCCAACCTTACTCACTCTGTGATTCTGAGATTCTGCAAACAGTCTGTGTTCTGCTCTGTGCATCCTTGCTTTAACTCCTGTTTTACCTTTGCAGAGCTCCACAGGCACTTTCCAGCTGGGCAGAGTGATGGCAGGGCATGGAAGGGACCAACAGTGAGCAGGTTTTAACCAGCAGTGTAGGTGTGACCAAATTCCAGAAGCTGGCAGAGCTTTGTCTGGAGCAGAGCCAGACTACGTTACGATCTTTCCTGAATCCTCTGCACTTCCCAGCTTGCCAGGTTGTCCATGTGAGCAGCACAGGCCACCAGGCAGGCACATGCCATGGGGTCTATTTCTGTTCAGATGTCTGAACAGGTCTGGAAGGGCAATGTCCAGACTGGTTTTAAAATAATGAGGAAGAGCTAAAATGACAGAGTGAGTCACGAGTCAGCCAAGTTGGCTAAGGCTCAAGAGTCAGAGAGAAGGATACCAATGTATCCTCAAATTAGTACCTAGCAATTAATCTCATAAATACAGCTCTGTAGCTGTGACATACACTTTGGGCACTTTTTCCTTTGTGGAGCTTCATGTGAATATATGGATTTCTGTAGCATTTTACTGCTTGCACTTGCTTAAAGCTACAGTTTGCCATGATAAGGGAAAGCCAAGGAGAGATACCAAAACCTGTTTAGAAGTTTCCTCCAAAGCACCTGTCACAGAGAAATTAAATTATCTGTGAGCCTTACACAGGAATTTATGGTTGCTTAGCCAAGACATGTTGAAAGTAAAGGCAAGTTCCTGTGTCTGACTGAGCAAAGTCTTTGACTTTGCAAACTCCTGTGCTGAAGCCAGCGCCTCTGGCAGCTGCTGGGAGCTGATTCCCAGTCTGAGCTGGAGGCAGAGCTCCAGCACTGGTGGGGCTGATGCCTGGAGATCCTTTTGCTCTTCACAGGCTGTTTTCAGTCAGGCATCTATGCAGTGCTTTCAGAGAAAGCCCTACTTTCCAGAATTTCTCAGGAGGTGCTAGAACTAGTTGCTTTCCTTAAAAAGCAAGATGTGCAGGACTGGCAGCAGGCAAGGAGGGCATTCCATGGAAACCTGGCTGTCTGGGGAGGAGCACAAGTGGCTGGGTAAAAAGTGAGCTCAGTATTTGTATAATAACAGTAATACAAATTTACACTTTTATCTCAACGCTTTCAGAGCACAGACTGAATTACAGCTTTTATAAACCAACAGTATCAGAAATGAGTTCTCTCCTTTATTTGCCTTTTTGCTCAAAAAGTAACTGTCTGCTTTCTCAGCCTCTGCTCCACCAGTGCTCAAGTAAGGAATTTAAGCCCATATTCTTTGTGATGCTTCATCAAGGGCTAAAATCTATGTAAGTGACTTTGTATCCACCATCACCGGTAATAACAAAAATGAAAATAAATGATTTCTTTCTGATATTTATTTGTGCTGACAGAAAGTATTATGATTGCAAAATTGTGTGCAAAACCACAATATTTAAAATTGCATATTTAAGCTGTGATTTTAAGTGATAATATGATGTGAGTGTATCTTTATAGATATTAGTTGTGAAATCCATGCTAATTTTATACTGATATACAGCTAACAGTACAAAAACTTGGTCAGATGTCATGCTGATGTGACTGTTTCTGTGTTTGCCCTTCTGTTTAGAACAGCAATCAATCTTTTTTCTGTACCCAGATGTTTTAAATTATATATATGAAATTTTTTTTTTTTTTTAAATTATGTGGTTTTATATTTATTGATAATTATATCAATTTTTTTTCTAGAAGTGAAAGTGGCTGGATGTCAACTACTGACTGCAGTAATATAACTATCTTTGTATATTTATTTTGTGGATAGCAAAGTCCTTTGCAACATTTAGTCTGAAAGAATTGTTTGATTTATAGCAATATTGAAATCCATGCCCAAATCCTTATTTAACACCTTTCATGTAAGGGATTGTATTCTTATTGGGCTTTTATTTAGAAGTTTGTCCAGAATGTAACAGGAGAGGTGCTGGTTTTGTGTCTGGCTTGGGGAGCTATGCTGCTTCCTGTCTGAAATAGTGAGATTTCAGAACCTTCAGCAAAGGTAAATTGTGCAGCTGAGAAAGGTCAGCTGTATTTGTTACACACTTTGGTTCAAATTAGCACATGACTGCCCTGAGTTCAGAGTAAAGGATGTATCAAAGAAGTTCCAATGGGAGTAAAAGGGTTTATGATGCTTCTGTGGAAATGGATGACACAAGTCAAATGACAAAGACCTCACTAACAACTCTTCAAAAGAAATTAACTGGAAAAATGGACTGAAGGACTGATTCTACTTCAGGAACTGCTGCAGTACCTCCCCAGCTACACAGTGAAGGCTTGGATCAGTCACTTTGGAAGTTGACAGTTCTGTTTGTTTTTTTAAAAGTTATTCTAAAAATAAATAAATAAATAAACACACACACCCCCACATCCGAGCACTGTCACCACAGAAAAAAACCCATTATTTTAAAAATGTGAAAAGATAAATTGTTATTTTAACCGTGAATTAATTTCTCCGCTATGTGTGTGTTTCTTTTGTTGCAAAAGTTGTTCCTTTTGTTACAAATTGCAGTGAAATTTGAAAACGATCTTTCTATATGTTATCTCTTCTTCACACAGAATTCTTTCTTTGCTCTTTTGTTGTTTTCAATAAGAGTTTGTTTTCTCATGGTTCTTTCATTACTAGGGGGGTACAGTGATACAGCAAATGCCAGTGAGTTGGCTCAGTCAAAGTGATTTGGACTCCTGAATTCATTAATTTGGGAGCTGAATCTTGGAAATTTGAATTCTAACAAACTATGTAAGAGCAACTGATTTAGAGGGAATTTTTTTCTTCACCTACCCAGAGTAATTCTGGTTTCATTCTGTCACTTCATGTGGTTTATATATTTGTTTATTATAAATATTGTGAAATTGTTCAGAGAAATGTACTTCTGATAAATGTAGAACAATTTTTGTTCAAAAGAAGCATTTTGTAATTCTTGGCTGCATGCTACTGTGGGGATTAATTTGTAATGGATTTTTGTTGCTACTCTAATAAAATGCTGAGCAAGATAATTCTACTGCAATTTAAATTTTTTAACAACTACTTGAATACACACCTTTTGTCTTGCTGTCCTTGGCAATTGAAAGAAATGTAACAACATCCTTTTTCATCTGCAGGGGAATGAGAACCCAAAAAATACAGTCTTTTTTTCCTGAAGGAAGAGCAGTGTGCCAGTAGTCTAGCAGTAGTTACAGTGCTTAAATGGGAGGGGATTCATATGAATCCTTGTCCCTGTTGCAAGGATTATTTATGTATTTTACATTGGACAGCATTAAACAAATAAACAAACAAATAAAAAAGGAGCAAAACCCTCACATCTTGGGAGTAGGGGCAGAGACCAGAAGCCACTTTGTTCTTTGGTCACTACAATCAGCATAGTTGGTCCCTGTACTCCATGGGTACTCCTTGGCTTTCCTGGTGATGTCAGCCACTTGTGCTTGAACCAGCCTCAAGAGGATGAGTGGAATTACTTGATCTGCTCTGATTTTTCTCAAGGTAATGCACAGAAAACTCAGTCTCCTGAGGATCAGGATATACAGAAAAGTTAAACTCCCTAGAGCTAGACTAAAGCCCAATTCATGCCTCTCATTTCTTAGATAAATGCTCTACCATTAGTCCTAAAGACAGAGGGTTCACTCTCCAGTCAGACCTTGCTGACTTTTGTGCATCTCAGGTTTCCTAATCTTTTCATTTGTACCCAACTCAAGTTGTCTACATGGGGCTGGATAACCCCATACAGTGGTAGGTGGTGGGGGCTGGCCTCAGGGCAGCTCTGGGGGCAGGAGGCACTGTGGATCCTGGGGAACAGACTGAGCACCAGGCAGCAAAGAGAGCCAGGAACCTCCTGGGCTGTGCTGGCAGAACATTGCCAGCAGGCCAAGGAAGGTGATCCTTCCCCTCTGCTCAGTCCTGCAGAAATACATCTGGGATACTGTGCGGGGGCCCCTCAGCACCTGAGAGACATGGACAGGCTGGGATGAGTCCAGTGCAGGTCCACAGAGGTGATGGAGGAACTGAAGCATCTGACATATGAAAAGAGGCCCTGAGAGTTGGGATTTTTCAACCTGGAGAAGAGCAGGTTCAGGGAATCTTACCAGCATGTATAAATACCTGATAGGGAGAAGCTCCAAGGCCCTTTACAGGGATGCTTGGTGACAGGGCAAGAGGCAATGGGCACAAATTGAAATACAGCAAATTTCACTTTAACATTAGGAAAAAGCCTTTTACTGTGAGTGTAGTCAAACACTGGAGTAGATGTCCCAGAGATGTTATCAAGGCAAGCTTAAGTTCCTCCCTACAAACTTCACTCTTTCAGCTTTCCCTAACAGCTCTAGATTGTATCAACTGTATATTTTCTATATTTTCTACCACTAAGATGAACTCTTTGTTTGGTGAACGTGCATAATTGCCCTATTCCTCCTTCAGTTCTCTCTTACTGCAAGTGAAAGAGTTAATTTTTCTGCTTGTTTTGAGAGTTTCTATGAAGTTTATAATATGTGTGCTCTCGCTGATGGTTTGGTGTACACAGTTAAGCAGGGAGGTCCCGGTCTCAGCCGAGGTGCTGGGCTGCTGGTAAGGAGGAAATGCTCGTGGGGAGGGCACCGGGGTCTGGCAGAGCCTCAGCCCAAAGCAGGGCCCAGAGGGGCTCAGCATCCTTCAGCCATGTGGACCTCTAAGTCTTACTACAACTCACTGAGCTTCCCTCCTGAAATACAAGTGCTCACACCCACCACTGGATGCTGTTTCCAAAAGCAATACTGTGATATAACACCCAACACTCTACAGAAATGCACCAGGGCAGCACTGACAAACACCAACTACACCTGCCAGATGAATCATTCCTCTTTCATCAGAGCTCCTCAAGTCTCTTCAGGCTTATGCTGGCATTTGGAGCCACTCTCAGCCCTCGATTTCAGTGGGGAGAATTGAGGGAAAACAAAGTTGCATCTGTGTTGAGAGAGCTGTGGCCTGAGTGCGTGGTATTCCATCAAACAGAGAGGTACTTCTGCCCTGCACACATCTTGGATCCAAACAGGCAGAAGAGAAAAGCTCTTGGTCTGCCAAGGCCAAAGCATGGGACAAAAAACAAAATACAAGAAGCCATGGAAAATAATAACAAACTCATATGTTAAACTTCTATTTTGTGTAGAAATGCTCCTTCTCATTGTTAACAACCATTTATATCCTGTAGCTTGGATATGTACAAATATGGAATAATGAAAATAAGATTACAGTAATACACTTTCACCCAAAATCTTCACTTAACTCATAGCTTCTAATAAAATAAAGCACAGGAAACAGGTAATGTCCGAAATAAGTGTTACCCATCCAGAAAGTATGATTTTTGAGATGAGCTCTATCTGTG
Source organism: Dicaeum eximium (assembly GCA_013396995.1). Classification (NCBI taxonomy): domain Eukaryota; kingdom Metazoa; phylum Chordata; class Aves; order Passeriformes; family Dicaeidae; genus Dicaeum; species Dicaeum eximium. The sequence continues at coordinate 184,253 of VWZP01002147.1, read as the reverse complement.
ACGGGCATACCTTGAGCTTATATTAATTTCAGAATGTAATTATGCAACTCCACTGCCAGCTCCACATCAGAAAGAGGTCCTGTGAAAATGGATCAAATCCCTGTTGACCACAAACAGGTTTTTCTTTCAAGTTCTAGATAATGTAACAGTATGAAAGAAAACAAACAATAACATGATGCAGTCTACCAGTGTCTGGGGAAAGTGCAAACAGCAAATTGGGATAACAGATTTGTCTCATATGCCACTGATTTATATCTGAAATACAGCAAAGCACATTTAGAAGGTAACTATGGAAAGATCTAGGGTATCTTAAAAGGAAGGCTGTATTATGTTCAGGCAGACATCATCATTCAGGAGAACAATGAGCAGAAATTACAAAGGGTTAATAAGTTATTTAGCACATAGGACACACATTTAGGAAGGAAATAGGAAATGACAGCTCTGAAGGGAGGAAGCATCTTCAAAAATTGACTCTTTATAATGTAAACATGACATTTTAAAATATTCTATTGTATCCTACCCTGAGTATGCAGACCAATTAAAAGAGTGAACAAGGCTGTGAGAGGACACAGGGGATGTGTGGGAGAGGCAGATGGCCATGTCTAGTGCAGTGAGAACAGGTTAGTTTAATTTTTAGAGATCACGTCTAGTAACAAGTTGCACATCAAAGAAGCTTCACAAGCTGTTGCTGTTACACTAAAATAGGATGTGACAAGATGCTTGAAAGAGACTGTTGTGTCTGATGTAGCAGAAAACATAAGGAACCATGGACAGAGCTCACATAATAACACTGTCTTTTTCTAAATTACAAACTCTAGTTTCTTTTCCCCAGTGCTATGACATTCTGGACTGTCAGGCTGAAGTTCAATGGGCTACTTATATTATGACTTCTTAAAATAAATATTTTGGTGCTAAGGAACACTATCCTGTGTCACAATAGAGCATGACATGAATCACAGAGACACATCAAATTCCAGCCAGGGAAAAGGCAAAGAAGAGGAAACTTTATTTTGATTTTTTTGTATTATATAGAGTTTTGGGAACAACTGTGGATTGGAGAATGAGGTCACCACCTCTCCAACCACACTGGTCAATAAAAGAGTCCATCAAACCTTTCTCCTCCCAGGAGAAAGGAATGAAAAACAAAAAGACAGAAGAACATCTGCATGTTTACAGAAAACATTGTGAGAAACTTTATCACAAAAATGTAAACACCAGAAGGCTGAAAATCAGGGCGACAATCCTGCAGGTGATAATTTCCTGTGGTGAATAGCAATGAACAAAGCAGCAGCTCAGGCTGGGCTCTGTCCCGCTGGCACCGACACTGCCAGGCTGTTGTTGGGTCCCTGGAGCACATCTAGCCCCCAGCAAAGTGACACCCTACAGGGAGATAGCCTGGCCTGGCAATATTCCAAATAAGCACTCTGGGTGTTGCCACCCTCTTTGTGAGGGTGAAGGAATTTCTGTGATACAGACACAGACCATGTGGTGCCTGTTGGGTCTGAAGCTGGCAAAGAGATGGCAGTCTGGTTTCAGTGTTAGCATAGGCACAGCCACTCTGCCTCAGGGGAGATAAATGACTTTACTATCCTCTGTTTGTGACTCCTCTTCTCCAAAGGCTTCTGCCCAGTGCCCATAACAAAGTTGAACTCAGAGCAGTTGTTTTGTTCTCTGCAGCAGTTTCATCCTTCACATCCAGATCTGAATCTGACTTGTGCACTGGGAAGTGTCTCCTGCCTGGAATGTCAGGATAGGAGATAAAAGATACTCCTTCTCCCTAAAAGTATTGTTCTTCTATCATAAACCAGAATAAGAAAATAAACTTGACTATAATATGGAATGATGCTTTTCACAGAAAAAAGTGTTTTATAGTGTTTGCACATTGTGTTGTTCACCAGCGGCTAATGAAAGGACAATAGAAATGAGTATTACAATGCAGAGAAAGACCAACTGGACATGGTTAAAAAACAGTACAGGAGGGGTAAAAACCATCTAATTACAGCACTAAATTACAGTTTTGTAAGTGCCTGTCTCAAAGATTCTGACTTTGTGCTGAAGTGCCATTAAAATTCTCTCTACCACCGAATTCATCAAACAGAAATACACTCTTGGTGACCTCAGTGTGCTTAAAAGCTTTGCAGAACAGCACTGGCTAATTAATTACAAATTTATTTTTTAAATAAGGAGACACTGGAATGGATTTTCTTTTCCCACTTAATGGGAGCTGTCTAAATTCAGATTTTTCTGATTATGGTTTCAGGAAAATAGCTGGACTTCTGTCAGTATTTCAGAAATCTAATCTCTAAGACTGTGCCAGAAGCAGCAAGTCTACTTGAGCATATTAAATGCACAGTGGGGAATAACAGACTGCATCAAAAAATATCTCAAATGGGAAACAAATTATTTTAATTCTTTTTACTTCAATACTCAAAAGACACTCTTTGAAGTGATGTCCCTCATATCCAGGTGAACACATGAATATGTAGGACAGCTGCCATCAGTGAAGCAGCTAAATGTAAATTTAGAATGTATATCTCACAAGGCTGACAACTAAAACCTGTGTTTATTAACAGTGGGTGTAATCCACATACATTGACATCAGTAAGAGAAACTAAAAACAGGCAGTCTCTGAGCTCTGCAGCAGGGATTCAATCTCCTGGCTCCTGGATGAAGATATTTTCTCTCTAGTCTGTTCAGAAGGATTTATTTTTTATTTTTCCCCCAAAGAGTACTATCTCATGCATCCTTTCTCTTTTGCTCTAGGCCACTTATTATCCCTAATTGTGCTGTTCATGCTGCAAATCTCATTTGATGGTTTTTGGCTGGGAGGAAGTCAAAGTTTGATTTCTGACTTCAGTTGGTTTCCTTTGTTCACAAAGACAAAATATTGAAACTCTTGGGACACATTAAAATTAGCACAAGTCCCCACAATGCAAGTGTCCTTTCTGCTCTCCAGAAAATCTGCTTTGTGGAGCTGCTGTTTTAAGAGACTGACTTTGTACAAGGCTTACACTTGACAGGTACATGTAAATCCTATGGCTCAGTTTCATGAAAGATGCTACCCTCTTAATTCTGGCATCCATGAGTGCATCACAGGGGCATTATCCTGCAGTCAGTGCTCTCCACCAGAATGGTGGAGAAGAATCAGTGAGTCTTTATGGGGATGCCCATGCAAAAATGTCCTTGAGCTTTTATTTCCATGAGTGCTGCTCTGATGTTTTGTAACCTGGCTCTCACAGTTTCTGGGAAGCTCATGGTCTTGGCTGCACTTAGTGCCACAGCACAGGCAGAGAGGGGCTGAGGCTGTGCCCATGATGAAGGCACAGTACATTTATGAACACAGAATCACAGAATAAGCTGAATTGGAAGGAAGGAACTAACAAGGATCATTGAGTCAAATTCCTGGCTCTGCCAGGACTATCCCCAAGACTCACACCATGTGCCTGAGAGCATTTTCCAAACTCTTCTTGAGCTCTGCCAGGCTGGGGCTGTGACCACTGCCCTGGGGAGCTGTTCCAGTGCCCAGCCACACGCGGGGTGAAGAACCTTCTTCTAAAACCAACCTAAACCTCCCCTGACACAGCTTCAGGCCATTCCCTTGGGTTCTGTCACTGCTCACCACAGCAGGGATCAGTGCCTGCCCCTCCTCTTCCCCTCACAAGAAGTTGTAACTGCACTGAGGTGTCCCCTTGGTCTCCTCTTCTCCAGGCTGAACAGACCAAGTGACCTCAGCTGTTCCTCATGTGGCTTCCCCTTAAGGCCTCTCACCATCTTTATTGCCCTCCTTTGGGTGCTCTCTAATAGTTTAATATCTCTCTTACATTGTGGCACCCAAAGCTGCCCCCAGCACTGGAGGTGAGGCCACCCCAGAGCAGAGCAGAGCAGAGCAGAGCAGAGCAGAGCAGAGCAGAGCAGAGCAGGACAGTCCCCTGCCTTGCCTGGCTGGTGATGCTGTGCCTGATGTCCCCAGGACAGGGCTGTCCCTCCTGGCCTGAAGCACAGACCCTCAGGCAGGTTCCTGCACCATGCTCAGCCCAGATCAGCCCCAGGGGAGCTGCAGTGGCCAGGCTGTGTCCCCCAGAGCTGTGCCAGGGGCAGGGGCTGCTGCTGAGGCACTGGCACAGCTCTGCACAGCGGGCTAAGGGAGGGGAGCTTTGTGCACAGACACTGAGGAGACAAACTGCTTGGAGAATGCTCCCGATGGTGGATGAGGCAGTTGCTTTGGAACATAAATTCTTCCTGCAGTTAAAATTTCCTATCTTCTTAATGTCTTTGGATTGTTTCCAACAGAAAATTTCTCCCAGTTCATTTATTCATTTTCAGGAAAGTCTCCACTACTTAGAGAAGCCGTACAGAGCATTTCTTTAAGTCCTGGGTTCCATTTTTCTTTTTTTTTTTTCAGTTGTTCAATTGTTGTTTCCCCAATAATGTGTCTGTAATCAGCTAATGTACAAATTTCAAAATGTGTACCTAAAAAATAGATTCTTTGCATTACCATGGACTGTCTTTATGAGGTTTGAATATTTAAATTTTGCGAAGTTTTTTTGGTAAGGGATTAATAGAAGTAATGTTCAGATCCACCTGCTTATTTTCCCCAGGTAGCTCTGTAGAAGAGAAACAAGTTATGAAGGGGAAAGGGGAAATTTTCTCTTTAATTAAATTTTAAATCACTGTAAAGGTTGAAGTGGTGTGTTATTGTGGCATCTTTTACAGAATGACTAAAGGGTTCAAAACCTAATTTTTGTGACATGAAGAGAGAATGTCACATGAATCATTCCTTTTCAGCATGACTAGGAGCTGTACCAAACTAATCCATCATTGTTCCAATCTTCAGAATGTCATTTTTCCTAGACTCTCATTTGAGAAAATTAATTGAGAATTAATTAGAATTAATTGAAAATTACTGTCATGTTTTACTGATCAGGAATGGAAAGACAAGGCAAAAACACCTTCTGCTTCTTCATCTGTTACCATCAATCTCAGCAATAAATAGAAATAGGTCAAAAATTGGTTTGGTATTTTTTTCAAGTTGGTTAAAATATAGAGTATTAATTACTTATGCATAGAGTAATTACTCTGACTGTTGATCCAGCTGGTAATAAAAATGAAAGAAAGCAGTGAAAAGCTTGTGTAGCACAGAATTTGCCTTTCAGGATGAGTAGTTTCATAATTGCAGTGTTGGACCATGGAAAACCACAAGATCACACTACACTGTATCTCCTTTAATAATGCCACATGAAATTGGAGGACAAAGCTTGGTAAGAAATATTTTTAAATCTGAATTTTATATCAAGAACATGGTTCGGAAATTGCAAATTGAGGAGATGAGTATGTGAACCAGAGATAAAGATACCAGATAAGATTAAAGATATCAGAGTCCATCACAACATGTCCCACTTCCACCTCCTTTTCCCTCCCTTCTGCCACTCCTTCTTGAATAAATCAGCATGAGGACTGATCAAGGAGCATCCTTGATTTTACATAGATTAGTTTTTTTCAAAGAAAATATTTGCTAAGATTCCTTCAAATAGAATCTTTCTGTATTAAAACTAAACTAGGCCTAACTGCATGAGTAATCAAAGCTGCAAAGTGTTTATGTTTGGGTAGCTAATCAGAGCTGCAAACTGCCTCATTGCTTAGACCTAGACACGCTTTCATGTTAAGCTGAATAATTAAAATAGAATATTTTCCTGTGCAAAATGAGATACTCAAGGCCTAATTTGCAAAATATTTTAGTATTAGCAGCTTGAATCCTCTGTGAAGCAAGAGAGGAAGAACTAAAGAGCCCTGTAAGTATCTAGGCTTTGAATTAGGATTTGTTTTCTGCCAGTGAAAATTCAGCTTTTCAAAGTAATTAAAGCTGGGGGAAGATATCTCTTAAACAGTGGCTGTCTCAGGGATTCCATCTGTTTCAGCTAGGAAAGATTAAAAATAAATCCACACAATTAGATGAACCTGCTTCAGTCACAGTAAATATTAGAGTGGAATGGAGGACTTGGAAATTTTTGTCACCAGCGCCTGGTACTTGTGGGAGTGCTTTTCAATTCCAAGCACTTCAGACACAAAGCAGGGTCAGCAGGAAGGGAAGGGGACCCTCGAAGCAGCCCAAGGCATCATCCAAGACCCGTAGGAGAAAGCATGCAACACCCAGATATGAAGTGACAGAAAACAGATATGAGCAGCATGGAAGGACAAAAACCCAACAAACCATCAACAGGCATCTGGCTCAGGACCTGAAAAGGCAGAAGGTTAATTAATTTCAAACCCAGATAATTAGCTAGATTTTAGCCATGATGATTTGGAGTGTAATTTGTGATGTCTTCCTGTCATCACTGCTGAAAGTGAGCTTGAACACACCCACTCTCTCTCTAAGTAAATAAAGGCACCCCACCTAAATGAGCAAAGAGTTCTTCGTGTCACTGCTGAACTGTGGAAAGCAATCAATGTAGAAAACCAAGTAAAACAAAACTAATTTTTCATTTAGTAAGAATGTATGTTTTTTAATTTAGTTGAGAGCACAATCAAGCTGAGAGCATTCTTTACACTTTGTGAAAAAATATATATCTTCCAAAAATTCAGTGAGTAACAATTCTAAATGGCCCTTGAATGCCATGGCTTATCAAAGGATCAAAGATTTCTCTCACAGAGAATGAATGCCTGGTGTGCAACATGCTAGACAGTCTTTTGTGGTGTTACTGAGCATACCACAGAAAACACATCTATTTCCTTTTGTGCATAAAAAGCTGAAAAAAAAAAAGAGAGGATAAGCCAGGCTGACAACATCCATCTTTTTTGATGTACTGAAAACAAACCCCTGTCAACTAGAGTTTCTCCAAGTATCACAGAAAGAAAGGTAATAGGTTTATTCCTACAGAGGTGATACTTCTAGGACATAAAAGATCTCTCTTTTGTGCTTCTTCTCAGCTTCAGACTGATCTTTTTTCCCTTCTCCCTTCAAGTCTCTCTAGTAGCCCACTGCAGGTACAAATCTCCTCAGGCAGACAAAAAGCAATCTCTCATGGGCTGGTTTGCTGCCCCTAAAGGCACATGAAAACCACAAAATTTATGTCTCAGTTTTGACTGTCTTCAATATTTTGTTCTGTTCTAGCAGCAGAAAAGGAAAATTCTCTCCTACCAGAGAACTATCCCTTGGAACGACTGCAGGACAGAGCTGGGAGGAGCTTCCCTGGCTCCACAGCAAATGGCAGCAGGGACAAGTCAGAATCCATGCAGGGAGAGCAGCACACTGAAAAGGAGAGCTTTCCAGAAAAACTGCATTTTCAGATTTCAAATAAAACACTAAAAAAACCCCTCAAAGGTTCAAAATGTGCTCTTTAACGCCTCTCACAACAAAACTTTGCTGTGAGTTTCCAGGAATTTCTAGGAGAATATCACCATCTCACTTCAGCTACTTAACTGAGGAGCAATCATAAAGAAACACTTAAGCCCCATCAGGAGAGCCAGGTGGGATGAAAGTTCTCCTACTTCCACTCATAGCATAAATTTTAGCACAACTTCATTTATGGTGGAGTTGGGTATTCTCCACAAGAGCAACTGCTTCACTAAGAAATGTTTAATACTGTAAATCAAAAACCTTTTAGAATGTAATTTAATGAGAAAGCAGAAAACTTTATCTCTCTTGGCTTTTGTCAAACAGCCCTTCCTCTTTCTTTCATATACGACTGCAGAGATGAACTCCAGAACTCATCTGTTAACAGAACTACAGCCAGTTCCTTAGTGCTCCTCTGGCATCATCCTAGAAAGGCTAAGTGTGTCTCTAAGTGAGTAAGTCTGAATCCTCTGCAGGAAGGAGAAACTCCAGCAGCTGCAAAGTGCTGTAATCTGGGATATGACCTTGTGATAGGTGTGTCTGAGCATTCATATGCCAGGGAAAAAGCAACCTGTGCATCCATTTCCCCAGCTGACTCACAAACTTACACACTGCTCATCTCAGTCAATGCCAGAGCAAACTAAAAAAAAAAAAAAAAATCAAGTTTTAGCATTTTTCTTTGTGATCACTTTTTAACCCTGCATCAATAGCATTTGAGCCCAAGGGAAAACCCAGCACAATACAATTTAGCATGAGAGCTGTGGCCAAACAGGTGCCACCTGAGCCACCCCTGCCAGCAGAGAAAACCTGTCATAGTTTCACATACCAGTGTTTAAAACCTTAAAATGAGAAGAAACAATCAAGCTCTGCCAAGCAAGACACCAATTTCATGTTTATCAGCAAGCACCATAAATAAGTGGCTCTACATAAATAGGAGTCACTAAATCCTCTAGTTTAGGCAGCCAATCGGAAAGCAGTGTGAAGATATAATTCATCTGAGTATTAATCCTCAATAAGTGGTTGCTAAATCATTTCTATTTGTAGATAGAGCTAGGTGTACAGAGTACTTTACAAATACATGGATTCCAAGCAGCTGATGATGTGAAAGTCTGAACTTGCCAATATTTACTTTCTGGCATGCAAATGAAAGCCAGACAAAATCCCTAGCAGCAAAAATAAGTGGGATCCACATGGAGAATATGAACTGAACCAAGGAATTGATAATTTATGTCATATCTTTACAAGCAAGAGCTTTTTACCCATATTGAATCTTGACCTATGTTTTCACACTCCTAGCCTGAAGATTTCTAATGGATTTTGAGTCTTTAGTTTGTTGAGGAAATCACTGGGTTCATAAGGTCCTGGGCTTCAGTATCAACAAAGCAGCTCAAAGAATTAATCTGTCTAATAATATCATGGGCAAAAAAATCAAAGTTGAAGCAACAAAGAATGTGTTTCAGTATCCCTACTCCCACTCAAATTTTTATTGACTGACCAAAGGATCCTGAATTTTGAAGGCATCACATTTTGTGTTTTTTTTCCCCCCAACTTACCCCAGTCCCTTTTTGATGATTTACAATACATGGCTGCCTTTCAGGTGAAGCCAGACAGATCTTTCTCTCTTGATTACGGTGAAATTCAGAAGGTGGTTGGACCCATGCTGTGACACTTAGCCTGGCTAGGAACTCCTCAGCCTGCCATCCATGTTGCCAGCTGCTGGAATGGTAAAAAAAGTAATTTAAAACAAACAAAACCAAACAAACAAAAACTCATCTAAAACAAACAAACAAACAAAAAACCCAAACCAAAACGAAACTAAATAAAACAAGAAAACCAGGAGATGGCATCTGAACAGGATGACCACAGAGTATGTCTTTGCAAACAGGACAACTCAGAACTTGATGTAAAAGAATACATCAAGTAGAAAGGGAAGTCAGAGTGGATAGGCACAGTTATTTCATCTAAAGATAAATGCACCCCCTATCTTCTCCCCAAGAGAAATGAAAACATTAAAATGCCAGATGATGTAAATATATAGAGAAATGCTTGTGAAGACAAGTTACTGACAGTCACATCAGCAATGTGTTGAGACTAGAGCACATCCTTCACTAGAGTTCATTCTTCACCAATTAGACACAAATCTATCCAGGCCAAATTGGAGCTGGCAGAGATGCTCAGCAAGAGCACTATCTCCAACTCTCCAACATTTAACAGCAATCCTGACTTATCCAGGGCATCCCAGTTGACAAGAGGTCAGCAAGTGTGACAGTCAGGGACAAAGAGGGTGGGAAAGAGGATCCAGGGAACTACAGGCCTGTCAGCCTGAGCTCAGTGCCAGAGAAAGTCGCGGAGCAGATCATCCTGAGTGGCATCACAGAACAACCAGGGGATCACTCTCAGATCCTGCTTGGCTAACCTGATCTCCTATGACAAGGTGACCTGCTTGGTGGACGAGGGAAAGGCTGTGGATTTTGTCTGCCTGGACTTTAGAAAAGCCTTTGACTCTACTTCCAATAGCACTCTCCTGGAAAAGCTGGCCACTCATGGCTTGGACTTCTTCAGGTTACTGGAGACATCGAATGCTGCTGGTTGTCACTTAATTAATATCTGATTACATCTCCTTATAAGTTTAGCAATACCACTCTCCAGTCTCACATGAATATGATGTGATTTTTAATATTCCTTCCAAGTCTACACAATCAGTGTGGTGCACTATTACTGTTTACCATGGCTGTTCCTTTTCTTTCCTAGGAAAGCACAACATTAAGAAGTCCCAGTCATGTGGATTAGGGCATATAGGCCTTGCAAAGTCTCAGCCTAAGCACAAAGAAACCACTACTGAGCAGCTTTGCTGGGCTGTTTATGTTCTGCTGTGGAGAATTTACCTTTGTGCAGTTTGCAGTGCATGTCTTTCCTGATAAATGTTTGGTTTTCTGACAAAGACACAGAGGAAAGGAAGGAATCTTCTATATAAACTTTTAATTTTTTTTATCAAGATGGAGAGCCTGTATTTTGACTAAAAGTGATTGGTGTCTCTAAAGGATTCTTTTAATTACTCTGATTAAGTAATTCAAGAAATTAATATTGATGTTAATACAATATTTTTTGAGGCTAAGACAAAAAACCTATAAGCAGCAGGAAGCATACTTAGTATGTGCAGTAGCTACAGAACAGCACAGTATATAAAAATAAACAAGCTCATTTTAATCTTATGTTTATTTCTGTTTTAGCAGAAGCCCGAGCCTTTTTTCTAAGTCCTTTTTAAGGGTATCTTCTCTGAATTTTTAAGCTGGATGCTGGCTGAGTGTTTTGTCTTTCAAATGTTTGTTTATTGATTCAGCTGGTTTCTTAAAGCACCAGCATGAGAACATCTGAACCCCAGCAGGCTCATATATATCAAAGCTCAGAGTTATTAATTTCCTAAGCAGTAGAGCCATTTGTAACCCACTGCCATATGGCTCCCTTCTCTCCTCATCTTCTGTGCGCATTTGCATGCATATAAACACATATGATACTCAATTTATTTAAAATACACCCTTGTCTTCCTCTGAATAATTTTCTCAGTTGGCAGTAATCATATACCCCATTTCCATGCAATTTTAATGGGAAAAATTTAAAACAGCTTAAAAGACAATGTACTTCCCTTGGCCTGGATTTTGAAGAATTTCACTGAATCTAGGCTCTGTGCTGTCATCATGGGAACTCCAACCCACACCACAGATAAAGGCACAAAAGTTTCCACCACTGAAATAGAGAAGGAATTGAAAACTGGCTCAAAAAAGACATTAAAGCAACACAGCTTAGCCATGGCTCAAAAAACTGCCCTGACTGTCTCTCACAGAAACCCTTTGGACCAGACCTGCTCATACCTCCCATGCTACATTTAAACTCATCTTCTTACAACTCTTCAAACCCATTCCCAACATCTTTTAGCCTTCACTTCCCTGCCCCTGGAAACAGGTTTAGAGTTTACCTGTGCACATAGATGAGAAATCCTCCAGCAATGCCCCCGTGTGCAGTCCAGCAGCTCCCTCTGGGCTGTTCCAACATGCACCCATTGCCTGGCTGTGCCTGGGATGCACAGACCCATGGCCTGAAGCCCAGGAGGGCTCAGTTTTGTCATTGTCCTGGTTTTGCCTGGAATAGAGTTAATTTTCTTCCTAGTTGTTTGTGCTGTGGTTTGGATTTAAGATGAGAATAGTTTCGATAACACACTGATGTTTTAGTTGCTGATGAACAGTGCTGACACTAAGATGAGAATTTTTCAGCTTCTCACCCTATCCTGACATTAAGGAGGCTGAGGGTGCACAGAAAGCTGGGAGGGGACACCACTGGGACAGCTAACCCCAAATGGCCAAAAGAATATTCCATATCATACGGTGTCATGCTCAGCATAAAAATCAGGTGGAAATCTGGCAGAGGATCACTGCTCAGGAACTGGCTGGGCATTGGTCAGTGCAATTGCATTTTGCATCACTTGTTCTGTACAAGAACAACACAACATATTGTTGTTGTTGTTATTATTATTTTCTCTTCAGTTTCTGTATTATCAACCCATTTTAATCTTAACCCACAAATTTCACTTATTTTCCCCTAATTCTCTCCCCCTTCCCACTGGCAGTGGGGAGTGAGGGAATGGCTGTGTGGTGTTCAGCTCCTTGCTTTGTTAAGCCAGGACAGCCACAGCCACCCAAGGCCAGCCCTGGCTGTGTGTGTGGCTCTAACTCCCAGCACATGAATGGCAGAGACACCAAGAGCTGGGCACAACCTGCCAGGTTTTAAGGAAAGGCAGAGCTGTGCCATGTGGTACCAGCCCCACAGCTGGCTACAGACCAGCAGCCCAAAGCTGAAGGGCTCAGGACTGCAGACAGCACTGCACTGGCTGCCTGTTTGCTCAAGACAAGGCACCCAAAATCACACACCCAAAATCAGTTGCTTAAGGGAAATGAGAGATGGACAGATTGAGCTTTGGCCTGACCACTTTTATTATATGTTTTATATCTCACATCCAACCACACACATTTCAGAGGAAAGTGCTGTGGGTATGGACACAGCTGGCCACCACTGGTACAAACATTATTGTTTTGATTCACAGTCAGAATCTCTGCAGAGCTGTAAAGCAGGAGGGGTTGGGCTCTGCAGGATGCTTCCTCCTAGCTATAATCTTGCTTTGGAACAACGAGGGCTGCTAAACTCAGGAAGTGGTGGGATTTAAGCATCTGCACTCTCTGGTAGGCTGCTTTTAACAGGATGCTTTTAAAACACCATGAAATTCTCCCTAGACCTCTCTGGCCTTGTGGACTTTGCCCACTGCCAGTACTTAGGAGGCAAAGTTCCACTTTCTTAGTCAGTACCACTTAGGATTGCAAAGTGAACTAGTTCTTATAGGCTTCAAGACATTTAGTCCATATAATGAAGGCAGTATAACCAACTGAAAACTAAATGAGAAGTGATAATCATCTCCAGTTCTGAATTAATGTTCTCATATGTTTGCTTACAAATCTGTGAATAATTCCACCAGAAAATATGAGTTGAGGGAATTCATTAATTGTAAACATTAATCAACTCGTAGTCAAAACCATGTAACTGATTTGTCATGGTGTAAATCACATTAGATATAGAACTATGTCTTCAAGAATCTACTGTGTGCTCTTTCCTTCCACAGCAGACACTGCACTCAGTCAGCAAGTTAACTTCCTTCTGTTATCACAGAAAACAGACAATGGAAAATACTTTGAGATGAGAGGTAATTGAGTAAGAGCACAAACTGTAGATACATCAGATGGGTTCACACAGTGAAATGTGCTCACAGCTCCCTGTTTGGCACCTGAACCTTCCAGTGTGTTGAATTATATGGACCTCAGAGAGTGCAGCTATGCAAACAGACACAGTGAACCCATTAAAATCACCTGACTTCACTTTTCCCCACTTCCTAAGTTTGTCTTTGTCCCCGAGATGCAATTGAATCAGATATCCTGCTGTCCTCACGGCATTAAGAGATATGAGGATTAAACTTTGATGATATTGCATCATTCTTTAAAGCACAGGAAAACATTTCTAAGAGTGGAAAGAAAAATTTATTGGTGTACTTCCCAAAAAAAAAAAAAGTGAAAAATAAAGAAGTCTGAGTTTTAGTTGGGGTTTTTTTGGTTTTTTTTTTTTTGGGGGGGGGG
>VWZP01002147.1:135461-170684 GCA_013396995.1 Dicaeum eximium | reverse complement strand
TTTTGATTTGGGCTTTTTTTGGTTGGTTGGTTTTTTGTTTGTTTGGGTTTTTTCTTTTTTGTCTTCTTTTTTGTTCACTTGTTTTAGGTGAAAAGGAAAAGGAAGATTTTATCAGATGTCACATTGGATGCAAAGAGGCTCAGAGCTGTGTTGCTAACAGCAGTCAATTCTTATAGCTTATAACTTAACTATATATTATGTAACTATAATTACATATATAGTTATATTTATAGCTATTTCTATAGTTAATATAACTGTTAACTATATATTATAGGACTATTAACTGAATTTTTCAGACAGCAGCAACGACCTAGAGCTACACCAGGTAAGAAACAGGACAAAAGGAGTGACTTCAATCACCCCAGCATGCAGGCACTTTTACTGATGACTTACCCTTGCCACATGCAAAGAAAATGACAACAGAGGAGGTCTCAGTAACAAACAAGTTCTCTTGCTGATCGATCCAGCTGCTTTGAATGGAGTATCACGTATATCCCTAGATTTTAAAAGGGAGCCTGTGTATGTTTTATCTTGCCTAAGCAAGCTTCTTCTCCTGTGAGGACAGGCAGTGTTCAGCCCAGAGATGGCTCCAGGGAGACCTTAGAGCACCTTCCAGTACCTGAAGGAAGCCTGTGAGAGAGTTGGAGAGGAACTTTGGCCAAGGACATGCAGTGACTAGGACATTAAAGGATATTAAACTGAAAGAGGCAGGTTTAGATTAGATATTAAGAAGAAATTCTTTACTGCAGAGATGGTGAGGCACTGGAAAAGATTGCCCAGAGAAGCCGTGGAAGTTTCATCCCTGGAATTGTTCAAGGCAGGTTGGATAGAGCTCTGAGCAACCTGGTATAGTGCAAGGTGCCCCTGCTCGTGGCATCTAGTGTAACTAGATGATCCTTAAGGTCCTTTCTAACCCAAACCATTCTGATTCTATAATGATTCTGCACAGATTCCCACATTTTTACTCTTTTTAGAATCTGAAACTGCAGCTCATGAAAATGTCTTCAAAGCATCCATTTTTATTTCTGCTCAGATGGTCACCAGCCCTTGATCAAATCAAGAGCCCGAGTTCCTGGTCTCCTTATGGCTGGGTGTATCCATCTTGTACCTCATGCCCATATTTTAGAAACTGCATATGCAAGCATAATTCAATTATTCAGAAAATTCACATAAATTGTTCAACCTTAAATTACCATAAGGTACTCTACATTTATTAGAGGGGACATATGCAACAGAGAGAATGAGTAACTTCAAAGAGAAAAATCATTAAAGGCCAATCAGCTGCAATTTCAGTGCTGAAAGTGACTGAATTAGTATTCAGTGTGTCTTATTTCTTTTCCCTCTAAGCATCACTTACTCTGATAAAAATAAATGTTTATCACATCTGCATCAATTCTGCCAACTTGAGGCATCTACTCAATACTTGGCCTCTGAGCTATTTAAGCTTGGGTAAAATGAAATACTGAAATATCTCATATTTAATCCTCAGCAGAGGAAACTGCCATAGGATTTAGGACTGATGTTTTCACATAAAGCAATTATCATGACATTACAACACACACATTGCAGACTCACGAACATGTTAATAAAGAATCCAAGCTTTGCTGTCAGTGAAGTTAAAAGATTCTCCTCTCCAAAAACCACCCCCAGTACCTTAAGGCAGTATGAATTCATACAGCTGTGTGCATATACAGATGAAAATACAAATATACATACACACACAAGTCCTGCACATTCAGAATATAACTCATACATTAAGAAATGTATTATTGGAATACACTGCTAGAAAGTGTATATCCATCACAGCATAATGAAAGTCACGTTCAAAAATGATTAATTTTTAAAATTTGCTTTCCTTTGTTTTTTCTTGAGAATTCTTTGCAACTGACATTAGATGGCAAAAATGCACTGGGGTGGCTTATAGAAGATATTTTATATAAAGCATTAGATTGGTAAAGACTATGACAAATATTTTCCAGGTTTGCATCTGAATCTGTTAATTAGATCTATTTTAATGGATATCCAGCTACCAATTCATGACAAAGATCTTTGTGTAAAGAAAGTTTTTCAGAAGGACCTTAAACCTTTTATAAAGGAAGAACTATTACTCCAGCAAACACTTGTCCGAGATAAAGGGACTATACCTTGAGTTTGAAGTGATTGCAATAGTCTTGATGAAAAGGCTTGCTTGATGCTTGGCTCTTCTATGTCAAAGATGTCAAATTATCTTTAGACCTTGCTGATTTTATTCATAGCACAAATGAACATATATTGCATAGGAAGGAGGGGAAAAAAATCCAACCAGATTCCCAGAAATATGTTACAAATTGCACATAAGACTGACAGCACAACATTTTAGACCGAAATTTTTATTACATAGCTAATATGTGATTGACTGCAGGCTTCAAGTTCATCTAATATGCATCATGAGAACAGAAAATGTAAATTGACAGAAAGCAAGGAAATGAAGATGTTCTAGTGGCTCATTATTGAAACAAAGCACAAAAAACTTAAATAAAATATAAGCTTTAACCTTATTTGTTACTCTCATGGGATCTGTTGTTTCATTAATGAAGAAACACTTTTTGACAAAGGACAGACATGCAGACCAAATCCTTCCTCTTTTCCTTCACTTTCCTGCAAGAAAGCACCCATGGTGGGGTAGGGGGAGAGGAAGGAAGGACGGATCTCTCTTGTATCTAGAAGGGCTTGTCCAGATAATTTGGGTTTTGTACATAAAGAAGACACAGGATCAGAGGCACAGTGTGCACTTTAACACAAGAATACACCTGAATACTTATCAACCCCCTCCAGTAACTACCTCTGCAAATTTGTGTGTTGGCAGAAATGGAACATCAGCAAGGCTGTACAGGGGATTTCACAGAGATAAACAGGGAGTGCATATCTTGGCAACAGTCCTGGCCCTGCAGTGCAGACACCTGCTAGAATTTTGCCCTAGCAGAAAACTCCTTAACAAAAGTTTTATTTTAAGGAATTTCTTATTTCCATTTTTCTATTTTATTTCAGCAGCACAGGAAGACTACACATTTGAAATTAATATTTTAAAATAATTTAAATTTTTAAAAATTTAAACTTACAGAAGAATATATTATGAATTCCAAACATGCAGTCAAGGAAAGCACTGAAAAAGAATACTAAAATCAATTAATGCACTAACAGCCAAGTAAGCCTGTGATAGCCAAATATTTTCTCAGAAATACTGTAAACAGATTGTGATTTGGATCTCTGAGGAAGAACTGTCTGAAAAAGTAAGATTTCAAGAAACAAAAACCTAGAAAAATTGAAGTACAGTTGTCAGAAAACCATCTCTTTTAAATATCCACATTTTATACTTTGTATAAGCCTATTTAGGATATGCTGAAAAAATCAGCCATAAGAGTAATTCAACCCAGAAATGAAAATGCTGATAAGGAGTGTCTCCTGGTGGCTTGCACCCATTTAATTATTATAGGATGGTTGCAAAGGAACCTTAAAGATCATCTAGTTCCAACCCCACTACCATGGGCAGGGACACCTTGCACTGGACCAAGCTTCTCAAAGACCCATCCAGTCTGATGCTGAACTTCGAGGGACAGGGCATCCAAAATTTCTCTGGGCAACTTTGTCCAGTGCCTCACCACTCACACAGTACAGAATTTCTTCCAGTCTCTAATATAAACCTTTCAGTTTAAAGCCATTATCCCTTGTCCTACCACTACCTGCCCTTGTCCAAAACCCCTCTCCAACACTCTTGCAGACCCCCTTTATGTACGAGGAGGCTGCTCTAAGGTCTCCCAGAGACTTCTCTTCCCCAGGCTGACCAAGCCCAACTCTCTCAGCCTGTTGCCATAGACAAGGTTCTCCAGCTCTCTGATGATCTTTGTGTCCCTCCTCTGGACTTGCTCCAACCAGTTAATGTTGGGGTACTCAGAGCTGGAAGCATTTCTCCAGGTGGAGTCTCACCAGAGCAGAGCAGAGCAGAGGGGCAGAATCACCTCTGGACATACAGGCCATGCTTCACATGAGGCAGCCCAGGACATGGTTGGGTTTCTGGGCTGCAAGTGCACATTGCTGGGCCATGTCCCTCCTCTCATCCACCAGCACCCCCAAGTCCTTTTCTCCAGGGCTGCTCTCAATCCATTCTCTGCCCAGCCTGCTTTTGTGCTTGGGATTGCCCTGCCTCAGGTGCATAGTAGCTTGCTGTGCAACAGCACTCCAGGTTCCTCAAGGTAAAAAATAATTTAAATAATAAAGTATCTTTGACTCTTATAGAAGCAAAATAAGAGACTAGTTGATACATTGTTCCTGGGAACCATGATGACAAACAGATGAGTAACAAGGAAAAGCGATGAACCTTTTCCCTGTCTTATTTCCAGGTGCAAACAAGAACTCCCTTGAAACAGACACACATTTAGAATGGGAGTTCTAGTCATGGCATATTGTAATTGTAATACCTCTGAAGAGGTAACCATTTTTCTTGACTTTGTTTCCTCTGTTACAGGAGACAGCAGACCACGTTTCCAGACATGTAACTCACAGCAAGAATGTGACAAAGAGCAGCTGAAATTCTCATCTATATTGAAGCTGCCCAATTAAGCTGCCCCCTTAGTAGACCAGAGGTGACAAAGGCATGGTGACTGTGATCCCTTCACTCTTTCATTCCTCCATTTCCCAAATATCACATTCTTAACTCTGTGTTCACAAAGATTAAACCTCAGATTACTAAGTAATATTCATATACATCTAAAAGCACTTAATTTATGCTGCAAAGTAATAAGCTACGGAATTTTTTTTCTATAGGACCTCTGCAGGAATTCTACCACCTTGACTGATATTATTGGACAACAAATAAAATCTAGATGCAAAACAGCCATGCAAAGGTAATACATTCACTAAGCCTTTCCAAAAAGCATTTTCAAGACAGTTTTAAAAGGACAATGAAAAGAGGTTTACAAATCCAGTCTGTTTTAACTTACCCAACTAAAAGTAAAGCTTTTCAGTACTGGATATACAATATAATCCCGCTGTGAGCAGAAGGAAAATCAGGTTTCTTGAAAAGCATCTGCATTTGGAGGGTTTTTGCAAGCCCCAACTGCTTGCTTCCCTCTTGTTATTGAATTAGTTCACTGATACAAATTTGGAGAATTTACAGGAGAGTTAAAACAATCACAACTAAAGAAACATTTCTCTCAATAGATTCTTACAGAGTTTTGAAATAATACTGGTAGGGAGATGTACACTAAAAGGCTGCCTGTATTTGTGTCTCTCAGTACTTTGGTACCACAGATGACAGCAGCTTTCCTGCCAGTACACAACATATTAGGCATTCTTTGCTATGGATTTGTAAGCCAGCTATGAAAAAAGCCCAACCCAGGGTGGAGCTGACTGTCACAACTGACTCTTTGGTTTAAATGTATTGATAATGCCAATTAAAATAAGAAACAAAAATCTTCAGATACAACTATTCAACTCAATTAACTGTACCAGTTTGTTAAACCAAAGCATCTTCATTGGCCTGAGTACTCTTACATTGCAAATATACCACGTTTTGACTAAGGCATCACAGACACAACAGTTAAGTGCAGCATTTACATCACAGATAGAACAGTTCAGTGCAGCATTTACAGTGGCATCTGAGGCAGAAGCAGCACCTCTGAGTTATCCTGAACCTGAGCATCCCAGGTTACAATACCGGTACTTTTTCTGTCAGCCATTTTCTCATTGTGAGCCCCTTGAAATGAAATATAAAGTCAAGTGAGAGTATGACAAGACCTTAAGTGACAGCACTCAATGTATAATTGCCAGCAATATACTGACCCTTTCTTTGCTTCTGGAAAAAGCTACTAAAAACTATTTTAGAAATGTGAACAGATTTTACTGCAAGTATAAATAAGTCTCAAACCAATAATTTAAAATGTGCATATACAGTAAAATTGCTCCATTTAATTGCCTGTATAAGAAACATAATACCCCATTCATTTCACTCACATTTCACTCAAAACTACTGAATGTCAAAATATCAAATCAGTTTTTTGGTAAACTGTGTTTTAACTGGAGATTTTTTTCTTTATGATGCATTCTACTTTGCACATCATATGCTTGTAATTCTATCTGACTACTTTCTTCATAGGTAAACAGTGGCATTTAAAAACAGTAGTGAATTCTCAAAACTCAGAAGTACAGGAAATAAAGTCACTTGGAAAAAGCAATGCATAAATCTATTCACTTATGCAATAGCAGCCTCTGACAATTACTTTGACAAAGATGTTAATGCAGAAGACATTTTCCCATAGCTCTGAAAAAGCTTACTTCCATGGCAGCAAAGTCAAAAAACTCACTCTCTTACAGAAAAATTCTAATGAAGAAATTTGATTCCCCTGTAAAACATCCCCTTTTTGATTTTCAGCAAATTGTACTAAACTTGTCAGATTGCCTACCTATTCTCTTCTATAACAAATTGTTAACACAAACTACAGCAGAGCACACCGAATAATTAATTTCCAGAGTTCACCTTTATTAAAAACAAGGTTTTTGTTGTGAGAACAAATAATCTCTCAGTCGTAGCTTGAAAGCCTAAGATAGGATCATTGGCTTCCAGGGTTGCTACCAGCTGCTTAGCAACCTGTCCTACTTGTCTTCCTTCCTTCCTGTTGTACAGAACCGTGGCCAGAGGAGTTGGCTGGCGATAGATGAAAACGCGCCGCATGCACTCGCACAGAGCAGCGTAGGAGTAATCTGGAGCACAAGCCATGAACTTCTTGTCTTGCTTTGATGCTTGGACATAACCTGTACAGCCCAAAACCAAGTAGAAGGGATAAGTAATATATGGGTTTCAACAGAACTTCAACTGGCTGATAAAAACCCAAGCTTAACTTAAAAAATAATATGCAGTTTGTAACCAAAAAAACCCCAAACCACCAAACCACTCTTATTACATAAGGGTGTAACATTACACATTACAGTTATTACACAACCCTTTCTGAAGGGATGCATTGACCAGTTTAATACCAATATACAATTCTCGTGTACCTCATCTTAACTGGTGTTTTGGATACATATGTACAGCAAGATACTCTTCCCACATCTGGCTCCTTTCTGCCTCACAATGTCTTTCATTTTCTCAGCAGGATCATAAGGCCACAGACATGATCCATATGGGCAATCTTGGCCCAATATTAGCAGTCTAAGTACAATAAATCTCTCTCCTCATCTCCCAGTGTGCAATTACGTTTAAAAATTAGGATTTCTGAGTCTACCTAATCTTGACTTGTCTTCTGTTTAGAACTGACTAAAAAAATTAGTTACTTTTTAACACATTGTAATTTCTGTTAATATTCACTCAGAAGGAAAAAAACCCTCCCTTTTCCACTTTCATTACAGGACTCTAGTATCAAATAGACTCATTTCAGACTGATTTCCCTTCACACTTCTGTAAAGAGAACTGAGATCCAATTTTGCAAAGTGATCTACCATCTTTCTGCAGTGTTATTTGCTTCACTTCCATTAAAAAATGCATGCCAATGGTTATCACATGGGTCAACAAGACAGGAAAAATCTAAAGGTCACTTATTAAAACACCTTACCATAAGATTACACACACCTAGACACAATCAATTAACTGCAGCTATTGCCCTAACAATGTCTGTGTGAGTTAAGGTGGTGATTATGCTTTTCAGTCTCTCACTCAAGGTCATTTATGCAAGGAACTCTCTGTTTTATGATGCAGTTCTGTGCTTATATCCTATACATGGTCTGAAAAGGCTTGTTTTCCTCCCAGGGCATAAACAATTCATTTCTATGTTCTCTCATTTCTAAAATTAAGCTCCTGTCACTGTTGACCTCGTGTTAGAGATAGAAATGAGACGAGACACTTCTTCCTCTGTGCTGAATAGCTGCATTTTTATTGTGCACAGCTCATTTTTGTATGGTATCAGAAGGCACCGTGTTTGCAGCTAATTCCACTGAAACTCCGTTCATTGGTCAGCAAATGGCCAGTGTACATGTCCATCAAACCTCTCTCTTTCTAGACAGCTTACACATTTCCTTCATGGGATAGACTTCCTGCTTTTACAGGTGCAAACTCTTTTCTTACAAAAATAGATCGTTATGCAAACTGATTCTCATTCTTATGATTCTTTTCTCATGGGAATTTAACAGGCTAGCTTAGCCAGAACAGCAGGGCCTAAACCATGTCTTACAAGGCCTTTCTTCTGTAAGGTTTTACCTATATGCAACAAGCTACCATGCTGCTATCAACAGAATTACAATAACTTTCAATTCAGATTTAAGTAACTGAAATACCATCATAAGCCATACCAGCAGTACTCATGTAGCAAAGTCTCAGAGGTGTGTGACACAGAAGTTAATTTCTTACCTAAAGCATTAAAAGTTGCAATGTGTTCCCACATATTCTCTGGTTGGTCAGAGTGAGGCTGCCAGAGAAGTGCATCAACATCATGCCTCAGGCAGAAGCATGGCATTTCTTTGGGATTCACAACAACTGAGAAAAGATACTGGTTGCTTCCAAGATTAATCTGAAAACAAAACAAATACAAAATATTGATTCAAAGCACAAATAGCAGATTCTGTTACACATACTGCCAAAGTTAAATGATCAACAGTTTTATGTTTGTTACTTGACAAAATGTTTGAATACATTATGCTGCATCCCACTGATCAACAGCTCAATACACCACAAGTGCCTTACACATTTCAAGGAGATGCAATTAAGTCTGTTGGAGTAAGATTTAGAGAAACATTATGTCCACTACACAAGCAAATGGGAATGTGTTTTGTGCAGAAATGGTTTCCTAGGTTAGATCCTGACCTACAACTTTTCACCTTAGGAAGAGATTCTCTCTAAGTCATCACATCTGGCTTTCTGCAGGGCTAACAGGGAAGCAAATACTGTCCCTCTCAGTTAAAGCTAGCAAGCACTGAAACAAGGATTAGTCAGAACACTAAAATCATGAAATGTCAACATTTTTTAATTTACCTGCAATCAAGTAATTACTAAATTTCAGATTAGCACACTCTTCACTAAAAATATGTGTAGCAGTTGTGGGTAAAAAGCTGTACCAGCCCCATTTCTGAAGGAGAAGGCCCCATAATTGCTAACAAGAAACCTCAAACAACTTGAAAGCATAACTAAATCAAAGTGAAAATATATTCCTGTATGCTGCAAAATATACTGAAATACTCATATTTCTACATACTCTAACAAGGACCAAAACTGCAAGTTCCCATAGAAGAGGCTGAAATTAGTATTTCCTACCCACAGTAACTGTCCTTTGACCATAATGCTTTAAACACATTAACCTTTGAATTACTTTTATGTCACTTATTTTAAGAACTCTTTACAAGCACCCTGGAGTTCAAACTCACTCCACAATGTCTTGCTGCCTGCTAGAAAGCAGCCTTTTGTGATGCACAAAAGCATCCCTTTTGTGATGAGCTCATGTTCCTCCTGATCTGTGAAACGTCTCTGGGGCATTTCTTACCCTTCAGTTTAGGCTGAGTTATTTAGAACTTTATCCAGTCTGGTCTTGAAAATCTCAAGGAAAGAGGTTGCACAACTTACTAGGCAACTCAAACCTTGCTACAACCACGATGTAGTTTTTGCTTTCATCCAGTTTCAAAAAAACGCTCATCAAAGGACCCCATGACAACAAGTTAGTCTGTAGTATTTTCATATGATTTTGTTGTTCCCAACTCTAGGCAACAGCCAAGATCAAATCCTAGTTTACTGTTTGTCAGGGTTGCTTACAACCCAGATCAAGCCCGCTATCGATGCATTTTGTCCCCAATTTGTTATTTCTAGTGTGATTGACAAAGAAGTATTATGAAGTGATCTATGCTCCAGCTTCTAAGTAAGAAAGGTCAGGTTTCTACCAGGCTGTCTGAAAAATTACTGAGGAAATACAAACTAAGTCACCTAAAGAACTTTATGCCACTGAAAAAGAATCTTTCCTTATAATTACTTTGATATAACTACGTTTTTTCAAACATGTGCCATTTGTTTTTTCAAATGGCACAAGTACTTGTGAAAGTATATACTGTTTTTTAAATCAGAATGAAAGGAGCTTTATTCTTATATTAAAATGACATTGAAGGACACATGGATTGACAATTCCTGCTGCTACTGTGATTTGATATTATGGGAGAAATTTATGTGATTTCAACAGTCTACAGATTTTTGTACTGATAATAGAGGTAAATTTCAAAAAAAAAAAGGTTTCAAGTATTTGTGTAATAATTGGCAGTACTTACTATATGAGTGACTTTCAAGGTATCACCATCAAATCTGCACAAGCTTGCACCATCTTCAAGAAATGCATCACATTCTTCTAACTCTTGAGCATTACAAGGTGGGTTTTCCTTTTCAGGGTTTGGATTCTGAAAAAAAAGAAGGAACTACAATAAAAATCAAAACTACTGAAAAAAAAAAAGAATCCTTTTTGTAATTAAAAAACAACCCAAAGAACGATTGAACATGAAGAATTATTTACATATCCATACATACCGAAAGATTAAGCTATTATGTACTTACTCAAAATTAATAGAATGATTTCTGCTGTGGAGGACAGCAGAAGTGGTAGGTACAATAAAATCAATTTCAGTTTGAGGAAAGGTACATAAGCCACTAAAACATGGACAATAAATTCCCTTCTCTAAGTAGCAAAAGCATACAATCCTGAAAACATAGGCACATTTAGTAAATGTACATTAGTGTAACCTTGTTTCATCTTACCATCAGTAATGCTATTAAAAAAATGGATTATTTCATTTTATAAGCCGCTCTACATACATGACACATTTTAGTTTTGCTAATATTAATTTTAATTTATTAAAATCTATTTAAAATTAATGAAAACTTATAATTAAAAAATCATCACTTTAAGCTCAGTATGAAGTACAAAGTAAGAGAAATTTAAAGTTCAAAAAAATCTACTGTCAAAAGATATACAACAATATTTTGCTTACAAGTACTGAGGGAGCGAGGAGAGAAATCAATCTGGAGCACTAAATAGAATTTATTTTAATAACACTTTTCAGCCTTATTAAAAACAAACTAATAATCCAAACCTAATATATCAAAAGGCACAGGGAGGCACACTTCACAAGTTTCAGATGAGATGCCATTTTCTAATTAAATCAAGTATCAAGCAAATATCAGCTAAAAATTACATTTTACTTTAAGTAGACTTCCTGTATAACAAAACTGTCAGAAACTTCATGAGTCATATTTATAGTTTCCTATATTTTCCTCTTAAACATGTCATCTACACCCTGTAGGTCAAGTACAGTATCCCTAGGAAGACAGTATAAAAATTTTGTTAACCTGTCGATAAACAAGAAACAGACATATTTCAAAATCATTTAATTAACTGCTTTAAAACAAACTGGCACATCCTAAATGGTGGGAACAAAGTGTATTTTCAATATTAAATCAGGCTTCTGTTTGGTGCACAGACACCATCATATAAGTTCAATTCAGTCCCTCTTTTGGGATGGTTTTACTGTCCAAAATACATTCACAACTCTAGTGCCATTAGTTTGTTACAGTTTTAATTAAAAATAAATAAATAGTGAATGAACTGATGAGCTGGGTCAATGCAGTGTAAATTAGGGTATCAAGAAAAGACAACACACAAAAGTACAAGAATTTTAAGTGTTTCATTCTTGACTCTTTACCATTACTTCAGAGGTAAGGTGCAACAGGCTTTCAGCTATTTCAGAGCATTGGGAAGGGTCCATAATGAATTCCCCTCTTGTGTCACCAACAATTAGCTCTGGCCACCGGCATCCCTCGTTCTTCTTAATTAGAGAGATTTCCAAACTAAAATGCAAAGAGAAGACAAGAGCAGCACATGAAAACACTACATCCATTTATCAGATTAGTCAAAAAGTGCTAAATGTACATAAGAGCACTTCTCTTCAAACTGAATTAATAATGAAAATCACAGAACAGAAATCATTAGCATTCAAACTGTAAAATAATCTATTCTAACAAAAAATATTCTAAACAAAAACAGACCAAGGATGTGATTTCTAATACACAAACTTCAGGGTTTTCAGTGTAAGTATAGTTTACCCTGAAGCAGTCTCATCAAAATATTTCAAATATGGCAGGAAATCACTTGCAAAGCAATCTATTCAAAGACTGTCAGAATTTTACTACAGAGGTGTATTTGAAACATAAGTAGTAGTTCTTAGGCTACTTAAGTGTGCCCTACCTCTATAAAACATCTGGGACAAAAATATTTGTATTTTATTTCAGAAATAATACATCAATTAATTATCTATACTGTCTATCTAAAATAGTATCTCAGAAGAGGTAAGATTTCTGTAAAAAGTGAAAAAAACCCAGCAAACAAAGAGAACCCAGTATAATTACCAAACTATTAGGAATAGCTAAATACGTAAACAAAAAATAAGACACAGCCTGATGCACCAACATAGTAATTCCATTTAAATACTGTGTTGGACTCAGTATTTACACATAGATATAATGATAAAACTGAAGTCAATTTTATTATACTCACTTTTGAGAACTTTACAAGTTCTCCAACAATGACAGCTGTAGTGTTCCTGACAGAAAACCCACTAAATTACTGATTACTGCACCACAACAGCAACTATTTAGTGAACTCTGGAGCAATCACACTGGTATTAGGAACAGCATACTTTTACAGAAGGCATTTGGAGCAAGTTTTTGACTTTTAATCAATAGATTTATAGTGGTGCTGCAGTACGAACATTAAGAGCTGAGTGCAACCTATTACATTGAAATATGGAATTACTCTTTCTCATTTATGTAGAAGCCTGGTATTCATGCAATAAAACTCACTTGAATGAGTAATAAAAAAATCAAGTTATTCAGCTGAGTTACTTTTCAGCATGATACCTAAAAAAAACAACCCCACACATTTTAATTACAGTCAAATTTTAATATACAGAAATAATATAATTTATATAAAAATATTAGTCCCTCTAATTTTTTTTATAATTACTGTCCTTTACAGTTAATCATTTGGAAACTGCAAAAAGCCAACTTTATCACAGCTTGAAGGGTAACCTTTGTTTTAAATAAACAGCTATGAGCTGTTGAGTGGATCACCTGGTGGTGTACATGTGGCTTCTTGAGTTCATTAAAGAGTGTGAGTATCTCTGAGATAACCAGACCAGCGTGGGTAAGTGAATACATGGCTCAGCCCAGGCAGAGTATGAAAACTAGACAAGGCACAAAGAAAAACCTGACTATGCTTTAGGGAGCTCTGAATTCTTTTTTTGCACCCTCTCCATTCTTTCATATTTTTATTTCAGAATGAGAAAAGCACCTAAAAGTTACTTCTCAAATAAAAGCAGGAACATTTCTATTTGAGGTTTACAGCATGTTAAGTTCACACACATTCATTTTCTATAATGCACATAACATATAATTTTTTAGGAAAATATATTAAGGAATTTATAAGTCAAGCCTAAAGAATTTCTGTTGTATTATTACTAAAATGCTTGTTTGTGGAAAGTAGAAGAGAAACTAACAGAAACAAAAAGGTACATTCAGACTAATCTGAAACAGTGAAAAAAAAATTGTTGAACCAACTAAGTTTACTCTCACAAATCTATGCCTAATATTTTGGTACTGGGTGGGTTTTTTTCCTGGAAAATATCTGCAAAAGGAAGGGATTACTTTCACAGTTAGATAAAGAAACAGTACTGAGCAAAAGCCAGTGAACTGTTTTCAGGAGACGAGACATTCTTGCAAGAAGGGACACGGGGTGTAGCATTAAATGAGACCATCCCAGAAGTCAGATATGGTGTATGTTTTGAAATCAATTTCTATGAATAAAAAAACTAAAACTTATATACAATACCTTTTGTTCTCTCTAATTATCCACGTGCAGCTTTCATGGTCCACAGATGAATAAAGTTTTCCTTCCATCAAAGGAGGCTGGTCTTTTAGTGAAACACATATATTATCAGGGGAAAAACGTATTTTTATGTCATCTCTCGTGATGTCTTGAGGCAGGTGAACTGTTATGGTCACATCATCTTCAGTCTGCTGCCAGTAGTAGAGAGGGTCTACAATTGTAAACATGCAGCAAAATACAAACCAGGTTACAAGGATTACTGGATTCCACAGCATTCAATGCTGAGACATGGAATTTTCTGAAAGTGTGCTTTTGGAAAAAGTGGAAATTAACTTTTACTCTGAACAATTTACACAAAATATATTCTGATCATAAAATGGAGAAATACCTCTTTAGTAATCAAATTTGTTTGTTTCCCTCATTTGCAAAGTATTTTATATTCATGTCTATACTCAAATATGCTGATAGTTATACACTGGGCATTAATTATTTCTCTTAAGCTTACTGTAGCATTATGAAATTGGAATGCAAAATGTACTTAAATACAATGAAACATCAATGATTAATAATTTGGTTAAGGAGACATCAGGTGCAGTATACTGAGACACTTGAGCACATCCAGAGGAGGCAACAAGGCTGGTGAGGGGCTGGGAACACAAGCTATGTGAGGAACAACTGAGGGAGCTGGGGGTGTTTAGCCTGGAGAAAAGGAGACTCAGGGGTGACCTTATCACTCTCTACAACTCCCTGAAGGGTGGCTGTAGTCAGGTGGGGGTTGGGCTCTTTCTCCAGGCAGCAGCCGACAGAATCAGAGCACACAGTCTCAAGCCACATCAAGGGAAGTATAGGTTGGATATTAAGAAAAAGTTTTTTATGGAAAGAGTGATAAAGTATTGGAATGGTCTGCCCAGGGAGGTGGTGGAGTCACCGTCCCTGGATGGGTTTAAAAAAAGACTGGATGTGGCACTCAGTGCCATGGCTTAGCTGAAGTGTTAGGGCATGGGTGGGACTCGATGATCTTGAAGGTCTTTTCCAACCCAGTCATTTTGTGAATTCTGTGACAAGCTACTGCATGCTAGAAGTACATATCATTCAGATATGTGAACACTTTTTTCTTATATATTTTGCCAGAAGCTATGCTGACTACTCAATAGAAATGATTTTATAAGACTAAGTAGTCTTAATCTGCCTCAGCTAGTGGAGATGAAATAAAACTGCTTGCCCAGAGGTAGTGTTTGACTTTTTCTACTGTGTTTAGAAGCTGTCTGATTATTAAACTGCTAAAAGAAATGGCCTTTTAAGAGAAATGTTTATACAAAAGAAAGGCTATGACAGCATGAGTGGGTAATGCACAGAAAATACAAATACAGAGAAATATATTTTCCAAAGAGCAATCTTGTACAAGTTACCTTTCTATTTTGAGAAAAAGTAAAGTATGAGTTCCACTTGAAAGCTCCCAAGTTGTCACAACCCAACCCAAGATTCCACTGATCAAAGCCTCATACCAGCAACTGTGACTCTGGAAGGACTCTTGCACTGTCACCCTTTGCCACAACTGCCCTGGTTCCAATGGATCAGTCAATCAGTCAGTGCTGCAATTATACTTCCCCAGAAACTATTACTATCTGAGACAAGGCAGCCTTCAAAATTTTGAACACTGACACAAACTGTATTGATATTAAAAGTCCATTTATGCCTTTTATATAATTTTATGTAACTGTGCAAATAAAACTAGAGCCTACATTAGGTTTAGCAAAAGGCAACTGCATTATGGTGCTCAGGGCACTGACAAACTCTTTTGCCTCAGGATTTATACGCACAGGCTATTCTTAATAAAATTACATGTACAATATCACAGTTGTCATAGTGTTTAACATTTACACATTCCAGAGATTTGATCCTTTTGTATTGTTTTCCAAATACTTTCATACTATTGACAAAGATTGTGCTACTATCCTTGTTAGAATTTGTTCACTAACCAACACCTCATATACAGAAACAGAAATAAAACATTAAATAATCCAACATAATTACGTAAACATAGACATTACAGATCTTAGTGATACTTAGGAATAAACAACTCTATTAATAGGTTTTTACATACTTAGTTTTGATTGCAAAGAAAAAAAAGTATGAGTGCACTTTGTTGAAGTTTTCCTGAACTGCTTTCCCACTGAAGAAAAGAGAAGCTTTTACAGGAGTCTCATTCTTTAAAAAGATTTTTCAAAATTATTAAATTTTAGAAAGGCAGGAATAAATTACCTATCAAAAAGCTTCCTGATGAATAATAGTTTGGGGAGGTCAATGCCCCACTCCCATCTAGGAAGACTGGTTTCTTAATTTGAGTACTTCAGACAGATGCCTAAATTTAGGCATTAGCAATCCAACTAATACCAAAAACTAATCATACGTCTGTCTGCAAAATATCCCTTTCCTTAAGACAACAAAATTCTTCAAGTGTCTCCTATCCAAAAAAACCACCTAATATAGGTTTATGCACAATAAAACTTCCAACAGTAAAGGCAAACAAAGCAAGTCAATCTGTCCGTAAGACAGATATTAAAACATTTATTGCTACAGTTTCCAAACAAATGCTAAACAAACAAAATATGTCCTAAGTCAAAGAGAGCAGCCTATCATAACCTGTCAGACGAAGTCTTACCTTTCTTTTCATTTGATATTTTTGCATCATCATTTTCTTCTAATTTGTCACTTCCACTTTGCATAAATGTGAATGGTTTGTGGGAAACAATCATCAGACCATCCCCACTTGGCTCTATTGCTGCATAATGGGGGACTGATTTTCCTTGCAAAACTCTCCTTTTAATGATTTCGTAACGATGATCACCTATAAAATAAAATTTTTTAAAAAGTCATCGTATCTTTTTAGAAGACAAATTATTACCTCAGAAACTCATAACATTTGAAAATACTATGCAATTTTACCTGTTAAATCACAGTACAGTGGTTTTCCAATGAGTTATACTGGATTAATCTAAGACTGCCTTTTATTCTTACGTTGTCTTTGCTGATAACAGCTAGCCAAGCACAGCCTCTGTACAAATAATTGTTTTCTTGTGGAAAATGTCAGGAGAAAGCTAAGCATGTCACATTTTCTGAATCTCATAAGGCAGCATGGTGGTTCATCATTTCCAGCTTTTACAACAAATATTCCTAAAAGTTTGGTTAATGAAAGAAAACCAACTTTGAAAGGGTATACCTTTGTTACAGTCCTCTGAAGTACTACAGAAGATTTGAAAAGACCTAACCACTGCCCCTAATCTGATTTATTTGCATGCTTCCATTTTTTTGTTCTTTGGTAACGCAACAGTGGTGAGTGTGATCCCTTTGTCCAGTCTGCCAAAGAGGGCAGAGATCTCACATTTGTTGCTGTCAAGAGACATAACCATGTTTTCAGGCTTTGCTTTGATTAAACACAAATTTTGGTAATTTAAGAAATGGCTTGTTGATTAACTACTTACTTTTACTAAAATCTGATTTGATAAACTGCATTCACAGACAGAGTTTCAAGGAAAAACATGCAACAGCAATTGACTACTAATGAAAGAGATTGTAAAGTATTGTAATTCCTCAAAACAGCTTTTATCTTTGAGACTGGTTCACACATCAGTCTGATTTGTGAGATGTTTGTTTAAGTGAAATCAAAATTTATTTCCCTCTTCAGAATTAAAGATTGCTTTGAATTTTGTTATTTGCATCTCTAATGACAGTAATTTCAAACACTTTCTGTCCCTGGAAATGCTGGAGAACTGGCAAGACTTTTTGAAAGATTTTTAAATCCACTTAGGGATTCCGAGAATATTTGTCATAGGTTATAAAACACACAATGTAAAAAAGATTTTTTAATTGAAGTGTATGGTATTAAAAAATATAATAAAAGTCTGTGTTGGTGCTCTTGTGAGTAACAGTCTTCAGTTCTAGACTGGCAGTGTTACTAATTTAGTTTTTCTTTTAAGTTGTATCCGTCATGTAAATAATGATATTTAATGTACATATATATGGTTATATTGAATACATAAAGTATCATTTGTAAAACTTTATTAGAGTAAAATTATTTATTAGTAGGTATTAGAATACTAACTAATATGTTTTTAATGTGTTGATCTACAATTAATGGAACAACTTCATACTCTTATTGCAGGAAGAATCTAGAATATGCAGTATTTACATTTTATGATACAGGTCTTACATTTGTCTCATACTACTTCCAATCCCACTACATCATTAATTGGAAGCTAAAAGAGACAACAACAACAACAAAAAAACAACCAAAGACCCATATACAGTTGTACGATTTTTTAAAAAATACACCAGACATTAGTTAGAAATAGTTCCATATTACTTCATTTTTACAAGACCAAGTGAAACAGAAATTGCATTTCATACCACTCAAGTAAAGTGCTATCTTTTTTTCTAATTATCTTAATAACACAAGTGCAAAACTTTACTTCTTCCCGTTTTCAAAATGTCTGTCAAAATTTAGGTCTATAACCAGTAACTTAATCTGAAAATACATTAAAAAATTACCTATGTAAAATCTAAGCTGTGGAAAAGAACTACCAGAATCTGTGGAAAAATAACTTCTAATACAAAGAATAAACACTTACCACCCTCTTTTCTTCCTGCAATTGTAACCCACTCCAAGGTAACATGAAATCCGCTTCCTTTGGTGTTCAGTTCGTCTTTTTCTACCCTAAGCAGCAGCACAGCTAGTGAATGTGCATCAGATTTTATAAATGCAACACTATGTGCTACAATAAATGGACTTCCTAGTTCTTCATTAAACACAATCTAGAAGACAAAAATGTAACAAAAAGTCAGACAGTTAAAGCTGGAAGCCTTGCTCTTTCACAGAAAGCAGGGAAGGGTTGCAGTGAGTGTCAAATCAGTAATGGTTTGTCTCCCACAAATCTCTCTGCCAATATGAACCCACAAACGTCACATATTTCTGGTTCCTCCTTCTGTGGCTATCAAGCTACTGTACTGAAATGTTTTTACACATTATTGTTTATATTGTACAATCATTATGAGAGCCCATTAAACAAAGCACAAAAATCCCCAAACCTGTCTGCATTGTGGCTGTTTAGCACTGCAATAAACAGAGGTACAGCAACTGATGAGAACAAGAGGGTCATAAACACTGCCTATAAACTAGGCAAATAGTCTCTCACTCAAGATGAAAATGCAGGCATTTTCCCAAGACCCTCACTAGTTCTCTAGATATTTCAACATTCTGAAAATCTTTGTAGACCTTGACCTGTGCAAACAAGAAGACATAAAGGTCCAAAGCATCACTGCCAGCGTTCAATCATCAAACGTGCCATTATTTAGCTTTGCAGAGATCTCATTTTCCTCCTCTATGAAGTAAGAAACAAAAAGCCATAATGAAATTAAGGAGAATAATATTAATGTTTAGGAGAAGCTAGGGTTAGAAGTTCTTGAATTTTTATTTATGTACATGGATTGGAAAAGTCCATCCAATATTTGATTGTGACTAGGTAGGCAGAATACATAACTATTACTGTCATATTGAAAAGCTAATAAACACCACTGTGAATATAAAATGTCATTAATTATGAACTTAAAGTTATAAATTTCATTAATTCATGAAAAGTATTTATATTATATGAAAATTATTTCATTAATTTCATGCAGAACAACTCTGTATCTTATAGCATAAGACATTTGGTACCTATAGCTGGAAGTTTTAAATCTAAAAACCACGTATTCCGGCTTTTTTCAAAAAGTACTCATCCAGCAAAAAAACAACATAAAAACAAAATTAATCCAAACAGAGAAGTAGAAAAAAAACATTATTTGCTAGAAGATTAACATGTAAAAGTGAAAGAAATGAAAGAATAAATTACAAAGAATTCAAGCTGCTGTGGTTGAATGAGTATAGACTCAAATCACCTGTTGTTACTGAAACCTGATAAAGTTTGAGGATTTATAGGGTTGTGATATCACTCTAAACAACTCTAAACCACTGTGTGCTGTACATACTCAACAAGTCAATTTAAATGATGACAGAACCTTAGATATAAATCTCCTATTTTTGTTACACTGACAACCTCAGTGTAACTTATTTATGTGTCAGCATTCTCACACAGAACAGAATAAAAACCAGATGGTATTTAAGACCAACCATCTAAAATCAGGATGATCAATTTCCTTTACTGAACTCTCAAAAGATGTAGAGAAAGGAGCTAATCCATCATGTTGAAATCTTCCACTTCAGTATATACACCTACATTTCTGTCAATACTAAAACATCTGTGGTTTCTTAGGGAATCACCCTCTAATAAAGAAAACACATACAAAATGCAGGCACTTTTTAGCAGATTATCTTTCATAAACAAAGAGGAACTAACCACAGACCATGAGACTCACAGCTTCAAGCAGAAATATAACAACTATATTTGTTGTGTCCAAGCAGGGTAACAAATACCATTATTAATGCAGTTAGATCACTTTGATAGGGATATATGTACCACTCCTAACTACATTATTGCAGCACATACCTCCCACTTTTCTGATGCACTGCTTCCACGCTTGCCTGATTTAATTAAATACAGTCTTCCTGTACCATCAGAAAGGGTGACCCACGTGGACGATGAGAAATGCATTGAGGCACAAAGGCGATTATCACACGCAGTCAAGTCTGTAGGCAGCCTGAAAACTTCTCTTGGTTTTTGTAGAGCAGTGTCCTATAAACAAACAGTCATGAACAAAGACTTTATGAAGTATTTATTAATTTCAGTAAATATTACAGGCCAATTAAGAATAGTAAATCTCAGTAGCAATGTACCAGTTTTATGTATAATTGAGCATATTTGGAAAAAAGTGGGTAGCAAGCATAATTCCCACATATGTGGAAAAGGTGGTGGAAATTCATCAAATTGGTTTCTGTGAGTGTTTTCTAATTGATATTTCAGCACTTTGTTTTCTTCAATTTTAAGCAGTAATTATATCTTGCATTAGAAAAGGCTTTTATTTTCCCCTAGCATTCCTATATAATAATCAGTTACCTCAAATAACTCTAGTACCAGGAAAAATGTGGAGACATAAAAAAAAATGAAAGCCACAGAATTGTACTCAAACTAGTATATAAAACTCACCTGTAAATCTAGAAGAATTTTAGCTTATTCTGTTGCACAACTGACAATACAATTTCTCAGCTTCCCTAGAGTAGTCACTTTATTCAGTAAATTAAGAGAAGTAACACCTATGATTAGCTGGCAAAGAAAAGCTGTGCTAATTCATACCACATCTTCAAATAACTTTTTTATCACATTATTATAATATTATGGAATTAAATCCAGTTGGTGGCTGGTCACAAACAGTGTTCCCTGGGTCTTAGTATTGAGGACAGTCCTGTCTAGTATTTTTATCAATCATCTGCATGAGGGATTTGAGGGTACCCTCAGTAAGTTTGCAAAAGACACCAAGCTGGGCAGGAGTGCTGATCTGCTGGAGGGTAGGAGGGCTCTGCAGAGGGATCTGGACAGGCTGGATGAATGGGCCAAGGCCAATGCTGTGAGGTTCAATATGGAAAAGTGCTGGGCCCTGCCCCTGGGTCACAACCCCAGCCAGCACCACAGGCTGAGGACAGAGTGGCTGAAAGCTGCCCAGTGGAAAAGGACCAGGAGTGCTGGTCAGCTGTAGCTGAACACGAGCCAGCGTGTGCCCAGGTGGCCAAGAAGGCCAAGGGCATCCTGGCCTGTACCAGAAATAGTGTGGCCAGCAGGATTAGAGAAGTGACTGTCCCCCTACAGTGGGCACTGGTGAGGCTGCACCTCAGGTCCTGGGTTCATGTTTGGATGCCCCACTGTAAGAAACACACTGAGGGAGCAATGGAGCCAGGGAAGGGTCTGGAGTACAAGTCCCATGAGGAGCAGAGCACCTGAGGGACCTGTGGTTGTTTTGTCTGGAGAAAAGAAGGCTCAGGGGGGACCTTATGGTTCTCTACAACTACCTGAAAGGAGGCTGCAGCCAGGTAAAGGTTGGTCTCTTCTCACTAATAACAGGTGACAAGAGGAAATGTCCTCAACTTGCTCCAGGAGAGGCTTAGATGACATTGGGAAAAATTTCCTCACCAGAAGGAAACAACCCTGGAACAGGCTGCCCAGGGTACTTAGTGTAGTCACCATCAATGGATGTATTTCAAAGATGTGTGGATATGGCACTTAGGGACACNTGACTGTCCCCCTACAGTGGGCACTGGTGAGGCTGCACCTCAGGTCCTGGGTTCATGTTTGGATGCCCCACTGTAAGAAACACACTGAGGGAGCAATGGAGCCAGGGAAGGGTCTGGAGTACAAGTCCCATGAGGAGCAGAGCACCTGAGGGACCTGTGGTTGTTTTGTCTGGAGAAAAGAAGGCTCAGGGGGGACCTTATGGTTCTCTACAACTACCTGAAAGGAGGCTGCAGCCAGGTAAAGGTTGGTCTCTTCTCACTAATAACAGGTGACAAGAGGAAATGTCCTCAACTTGCTCCAGGAGAGGCTTAGATGACATTGGGAAAAATTTCCTCACCAGAAGGAAACAACCCTGGAACAGGCTGCCCAGGGTACTTAGTGTAGTCACCATCAATGGATGTATTTCAAAGATGTGTGGATATGGCACTTAGGGACACAGTTTAGTGATGGACTTAGCAGTGCTGGGTGACTCAATGATCCTAAAAGGCTTTTTCAACCTAAACAATTCTATGAGTCTACTGCATGTCAGGAAAAGTTTATTTAGCATCCTGTTGCAGTGCCACACTGCAATCTTTTTAAAGCTGAACTACAGATAGCTTTAGAGCAGGAATAAACTATATTCACTATGGTGAGCAAATTGCACAGATGATATAATCCTTCAGTGAACAAGCAAGTCATACAGATTTTTTAAGAATTATGCATACCAATTATTTCATACTCTGTTAACTTTACACAAATCAGCTTGATTCAATAACAGTGCAATATGGATGTTAGATTAAGAATTTTATCTATATTTCTAGTAATTGTTTCCGTAAGTCCTGCTTTAGTTTCATGTTGTGTCCTTAACTTCCTGCTAATTTTNCCATCAATGGATGTATTTCAAAGATGTGTGGATATGGCACTTAGGGACACAGTTTAGTGATGGACTTAGCAGTGCTGGGTGACTCAATGATCCTAAAAGGCTTTTTCAACCTAAACAATTCTATGAGTCTACTGCATGTCAGGAAAAGTTTATTTAGCATCCTGTTGCAGTGCCACACTGCAATCTTTTTAAAGCTGAACTACAGATAGCTTTAGAGCAGGAATAAACTATATTCACTATGGTGAGCAAATTGCACAGATGATATAATCCTTCAGTGAACAAGCAAGTCATACAGATTTTTTAAGAATTATGCATACCACTACATTTTACAAAAAAAAAAAAGAAAATCAATTATTTCATACTCTGTTAACTTTACACAAATCAGCTTGATTCAATAACAGTGCAATATGGATGTTAGATTAAGAATTTTATCTATATTTCTAGTAATTGTTTCCGTAAGTCCTGCTTTAGTTTCATGTTGTGTCCTTAACTTCCTGCTAATTTTAACAGAAAAAAAACCTGCTTTCATGCTGAAAATTGGATTTCCAACTGTTTTCATTAAGTACAGTGGCATGTCTTCCAGCATATCTTTTAGGGATTATTCTTTATCTTCTGCCTTCACTCTCACATACAGCTCTTTCTTTGCTGAATAAGGCTTTGTGACCGACTTTCTGCCCATTATTTAGCTCATGGAATGTCAGCCATGCTTAGGACTAAGATTTACCTCCATTTTTTGTGTTGAAGTAATCTCTGAATACCCAAGAGGCTTGTTAGGTTAAAAGAAAACTCTAAGAAAATCTTTATGATTTGAAAATAATTTGGCATCACAGTTTAAAAACCAGTCAGGACATGCTTTATCAGCAATACAGCTTGTTCAGCTACTTAGGAGGTAGATCAGGCTGCAATATTAAGAAGACAAACAAAATATTCTCACAGAAAAATATAAGATGCAAACTGGATATTCAGCAACATCACAGTCATATCTCTATAATCCGTTAAATAACTGAAATAGAACCTAATAATTTGAAGTTTTTCAACTGAACTAAGAAGCTGTTAAATAAAACGGGCTGGCAGTCTGTCACAAGTGGGGTCCCTCACACACTGAACATCTTTGTAAGGTACCTGGATGATGGGATTGAAAGCACCCTCACCATCTTTGCTGATGACACTAAACTAGGTGATGAGGTAGACTGTACCTACAAGGGAAAGCCATTTGGCACAGAGAGCCAGAGAGCCTGGAAGAGTAAGAACACTGGGAAAATAAGCAAAGAGAAGCATGGTCCTGCACCTGGAATGGAACAACCAGAGAGCTCAGAACAGGCCAGGATCTGTGTGGCAGGGAGAAGCCCTGATGAAGAGGACCTGAGGGCAACAGGGATAACCAAGCTGACCATGAGTCAGGGCAATGCTGCAGCACCAAAGGTAAATTGGATGCTGGGCTGCATCTGCACAAGTATCCCTAACAGAGATAAGAGATGTGATCGTCCCACTCTACCCAGCGGTTCTCCCACCTGGAGTAATGCTGAAGGAAGACATGGACAGATTGGAAAAGATGCAAAGGACAGCCAATAACACCATCAAATGACTGGAGAATCTCCCCTATGTGAGGAGATTGAAGGACTTAGGCCTGGTCTCCCTGGAGAAGATTCAGGGGAGACCCCATCACAGTGTTCCAGGGCAGCCACAAAGAGATCAGGGGCTCTCTCTTCACAGGAAGCCACAGGACAACAGCTAAATGTTGCATTAGGAGAGGTTTCATCCAGACATAAGAGAAATTTTTACGATGAGAACAATCAATGACTGGAACAACCTCCCCAGAGACATGGCAGAAACTCCATCACTGGAGGTTTTCAAGACAGAGCTGGACAGAGTGCTAGATAACCTCATCCAGGCTCTTTTTGCCATGAAAGCTTAGACTATATGATCTTTTGAGGTCATTTCATCTGGGCTGTTCTATGATTCTAAAATAAACAAAAAATGTAATTAAAAAAACCCAAACCCACACCATATTCACCACCTTGTCCCTCTTACAGATTCACAGACTGCAGAATCTGATTTGCAGTCTTCAAAGAGGTCTTCCAGTAATAACAAAGAAATGCAATTCCTGTTCTTTTCTGTATCTTTGGGGGAACATTTCTCAGGAAATTATGGTCATTTCCCCTAATTTCACAGTGTTTTATATATATATGTATGTATCATATATGAAAAAAAATTAGATACAATGGGTTTCACAGGTATTTTACAAGCTAGTGTACCCACATGTATTTGAACAATAAAATTATTTCTGAAAAAAAAAAAGAAGCACCTGACTCACCTTTAGAGATCATCTCTTTTTAAACCAAATCTATCTTCTTAATCCAACAACAAACAGACCATGTTGAGAACATAAAAAATGGTTATAGAGCCAATTAAACTTTTTTTTGTTTTATTTTACTAGGCTCATTTCCAGTCATTTGATCTACAATTATTTCTGAAGGTCCACAAATCAGGAGCCCCTGTTTAACTAGAGGAAAATTCTTCCCTCATTACTAAAAATCAGCATTGCTGTCACTAAGATGAAAATATACTTACAAAGAAATCTATTTGTAAAAATAGAAAACAAAATCTGAAAAGTATTACAGGGGCAGTTTTGAAGCTATTGACAAGTATGTAAAAAGAAGCACAAACAGAAGCATATTTTTGTATTGACAACCTGGATGGGAAACAAGTAATTTTCGATTCTGTGACACAAAATGTTTTTTAGTCTCAGGTCCATCCTTAACATAGTAAGGCATAAGACTAAGAAATAGCAGTGAAAACATTCAAGATTAAACCTGTATTTCACTACAGACCTCAAATATTCAGCCACAAATCATTTAAACATCTCCTGTCCTTCTATTTTCACTCAAACAATCAGTAGCTTGGGGGGAATAATCTACTTCTAGCAAAAGAGACTTACTCCTTCTGCTCTGTAAATAAGGCAGTCAAAAATATACAAAGAACCATCTCCAAAAGAGAATTTTGCACCTGGGCAAGTGACTGCACTACAGAGAGAGCACACTGTGCATGCAAAGTGTGCAGTGGCTGCATTCATTGAGAAAATGTTTCAAAACACTCCTATTTTCCAGATGTTAGTAAAATCAGATGTGCACTTAACACATGCTGAAAGGTAAGCAAGAGAAATTGCATTTGGGTAAGTAGCATTTTAATAAGCAGCAGCAAAAAAAGACCAGATAACAAACCGATAGCCTGCCTGCCTTTTGAGCCTGCTTAAATTCATATTTGAGATTACTGTGTGCTAGAAGAAGATTATGAAACCTGCAATGGAAAATTTTCAAATTTTTTTTTTTCAGGGTCAGTTTCTGGAGTCAGCTGTATCACTATACCCCTTGGACTATTCTGCTAATTTATTATACATTCAGAAGGGGAGAATGAAAGAATTAAAAGGAAAAAACCCAAATAAACCAAACCCACAACCCAAACAAATATCACACAATCACTAGATACAATGAACTTTGGCTTCCTCATATTTTATTTAATATTTAGATTTCACTGAAAGGTATTTTTTTTCCTACAAAGTAGAAAAGTTTTCCATTGTAACCAGCAATGATTACTGAGCCTAGGGAAAAAAAAAGTCAAAATCCTGCATATCTTATCATTGAATGAGGAAGCATCATTCCTTTTAACAGTGACTTACAGGGTATACTATATAACATTACAGAAGACCACACTTTTGTCAGCCTTCAAATGAATTTTAACAGTAAGCTTCAAATAGTTTTGGATGCAATTAAAATAAAAAATTATAAACTACTCAATTTTCTAAAGCTCACATCAGATTTATCAGCATTGAGCAGGAATTTCAGAACTCAATCTCCTGAAAAAATGAAAAATCATCTTTAGTACAAAGCCTTTCTTTCTATAGGCAAAAAAGGAAATTATTTTATTAACAACCTTTCTGTTCACTAATTTAACTTTAGGCATTTATTAGAACAGTCTCTGACCTCATTCTGACAATGAAAAGGATGGACTTCCTTGAAGATGAAACAAAACCCCCTCTCATTCCCCCTGTGTCAGATTAGCTTTTTGACTGTTTCTTTGTTCATCAGTGGTTAACTGGGGTAATAGTGACTCCCTGCTTTAGAAGCACGAGGGCACGGTGAGGGTCTGTAGTCATGCATTACACCAGCGAGAACCGGCGAAAACAACTCGGCACTGCTCGGGCAGTGGTCAGCTGGTGAGCACCTGTATTGTCCATCACTTGTTTCTCCTTGTTTTATTTCTCTCTCTTTTCACTATCATTATTATTTTGGTTGTTGCTATTATTAAATTTTGCTTTATATAAACTGTTAAAACTGTTTTTATCTCAATCTGTGGGTTTTACCTTTTCTGGTTCTCCTTCCCATCCTACTGGGGATGGAGGAGCAGCAGTGAGCAAGCAGCTGCACTGTACTTAGTTGTCAGCTGGGGAAAAATGACAATATTGTACAAACATGAGATATTTTATAAAAGATTTAAAGTAAAAATTATTTTTTTCAGGGAAATAACTGGGAATGAGAAAGGAATAAAGGAATAAAAAAGAAAGGCAAAAATAAAAGTTGTAAGTCATATGGCAATTCCCACAAAGTAGAAATAACAAATACAAGACTATGTTTTTATGAAAAATCAAACCACCTAGGCATTTGTTACATCTCTTTAACTGAAAAAATGTCCTTACCCAGCATTCTTAATAACAAAGAGACAAATATTTAAAACCCTGAAACACAACACTGAAAGATTTTGTTGTTCTCTATCTGCTTTCTTATTCTGATTTGTTTCAAATAGAATTTCCACATTGTGTCTGGTGCTGCTAACAGTTGTTCTGAATTGAAGTTAACTGAAAGTTACAGAAACAGTATTCCATAGCTAATTCTTATTGGAAATTGAAGAGATGAAAAAATATATACCATTAGTGATTTTAACTGTGAGAAGAGTTCCTATTGCCCCGATTTTTCAATTTGATTATCTGAGCATAAAAAGAAACCAAGT
The DNA here is from genome assembly GCA_013396995.1 of Dicaeum eximium. Lineage (NCBI taxonomy): Eukaryota > Metazoa > Chordata > Aves > Passeriformes > Dicaeidae > Dicaeum > Dicaeum eximium. The sequence continues at coordinate 142,725 of VWZP01002147.1, read as the reverse complement.
TGTCTTTGCAAGAAGAGCTTAAGGACAAGAAACCAAATCCAATTGCTAAAGGAGAAAACTTTGAATGTTTTGCAGCTATATTTGAATGCTACAAACACTGAGCAATCAACGAAGTTGAGCCAGATGCATAAAACCCCAACCAATTAAAAAATCTCAAGTCAGTAATCCCATCACTACCCTAGCCATTGGGTGTTTAAAGCAAAGTATTGATTACTGCTGGCATACCGAATGAAAAGAGTCCAACAGCTGTAATAGGAGAAGGTTAAAGCTATCCTACAGTATTTCCAGCCAAGCTGGAGTAACAATTTCCTCAATCTGGTATAAAAAACCCACCTGAATACTCATCCATCAACACAGAAGAACTGCTTGTGTTGACCACTTTTCTCAATTATGTGTGATTTTGAGCAAGTGACAAGGTATATGCCACTTGCACAAACAACCGTCAGCTTTTTAAGCACCTAAGTTGCAGGGGTAATTCATGATAGATGGAAAACCAACACACTGTCATATTAGCATCACAGCTGCAGCCAAAACAAGAAATAAAACTAGAAATAATTATGTGTTATAAAGCCTATCTGTTCTTCCACTCTCATTTTAAGATGAACACATTACCCTGTTCCATCTTCTGTTTTAAAGAAGACTGACATTAATTTTAATTGTAAGCTGTACTTGGCCAAAACCAATCCTATTTTTAATATACATTTGACTAATATATGGCTGGGCACATTTGTAATGAGACACCTTGTTGACGTTTCTGAACACACATTCCTTTTTATTCATATGCAAACAGGTTTCCTTTGCAAAACAGCATGGTATCATGCATTAGAACACAAGATGGTGCCTATTAATTTTACAGTTTAATCAGTTTTATTTCCCCCTTCAGGTGGAACTGAAACTTGTGACCAGGTATTAATCAAATGCCATTTTCCTGAAATAGGTCCTAGGGAAGAATATTTCTTATGTCAATTTATAGCCTGTTGTAAAATCTTTTATCTGCTAAGAAATAAATTTACACACATAGTGTCCTCCTAAAAAAAGGAATATATTGGGTGTCTGTGTTGTGCAGGCAGAGGAGACCTGCAGGGGTGGCCTCAGTGAGGAGGGGCCAGGGCTGCCCAGTGCACATACAGCCACTTCCAGCTGGCTCCACTGGACTCTCCATTGGACACAGTTGAGCTTGTCAGTTAAGCCAATGGTGTGGAACAGAGGTTTGCTTGCAGCCCTTGGAGCAGACCATGGAGAAGCAGGCTGTCCTCCTGAAACCCACAGAGGACAGATATCCACACTGCTGCCCATGGAAAAGCACACAATGGAGCAAGTACAAGTTTCTGAACAATGGAGCTTGTTCCTGGTACAAGCTTTGTGTGACCTTCTTTCTTATAATCCTACTCTAGTCTTAACTGGCAATAAATTAAATAATTTTCCCCAGGGCCAAGTCTGTTTTGCCCATCATGGTAACTGGTAAGTGATCTCCCTGGTTTTATCCTCATCCACAAGCTTTTCTCTCATTTTTTCTCACCATCTTGTTGAATAGAGGGAGTGAGATAGTGTTTGGGAGGGCGTCCAGCAGCAAGCCAGGGTTAACCAACCTCAAGGATAAAACAAAAAATGAGATATTGACAAGCCTCTGTTAAGAGAAGGCTTTCTTTTAGATGTTTCTACTAGGAATCCAGATGATCTCAAAAGTTTTGGAAGAAGTCCTAGAAGATTATTTTGTCACAGTAAGAGTCTGCCAAAGTCTCCAACTGCTATATACTATGAAAAGCATATGAACTGTTTTGCAGCTTCAGTTCTTACCCTACCATCCTCTGGAAACCTGTATTTCCTGAAAATCTAAAACCACAATTTCACAATTTTCCTTAGTTTAGTCCTATCCTAGTAATTTCTGTCCCCAGAACCTTGCACAGGCTAAGCCACATGCTCTCAAAAACTCACACATAGCCCTGTGTTTTCTTTTGTCTGACAGGGCTACGAGTCAAACTCCCTGGTAGTATGATGATGGGTGTTTTCCTTTCCACACGGTCTTTTCTTCCTTAATGCCCAAGCACTACAACTGTATGTGCCAGAAACATTGTGTCCATAGAACCACGTTCTTCTCCCTCTGAAATGAAGTATAGTTTTGTAAAGGAAACTAAAGCATCCATGCATTAAAATGGCTCAAAAAAATAGAAAGTTTGATTACACCAGGATAAAAGCAGAAATTTTGGACTTGGTGTAGCTTACGCTAGACTTACACTATTTCAACTTTCCTCATGGCCACCAGCATCTTTTTGCCTCCAACAAATAATGTCTAGATTAAGCATTTCTAATTCTAACATTTATACAATCACCAGGTTTTCAAGTTAGCAAACAAACATCAAGTAATGTCAGGGAGAAAGAGAAAAGCAACTAGAAAAGAAGCATCTTGCCTTTCCTTCAGCTTGTTGTCATGTCCATCTTGCCCAGAACGGAAGCAGATGTAACACTATGTGGAAGCCTAAAAGAAAAGAGCTAATGTGTATGTCTCCAGCAGTGATAGCCACAGGCTGTGGACTCAACCAAGGTTTGCTGGTAATAACCCACTGTGAGAAAGAACAGGATGTGGCTGGAGACAGGGGCCACAACACAGAGGTAGGACAGCACTTTTCTGGGACAAACGTCCTTGTTCTGGCTCCTTGGGATAAGCACAGCATACATACAGGAATAATGTGGAGAATTGGATGTGGACATGAACTGCAGGGGGGAGATCAACACCACCAGAGACTCCCTAAGCCCTCCAACCCATTTCCAGAAGGGACTGAAAGAACAAACTGCACCATGATGACGAGCTTGTATAGAAAGTAGTCACCTATTTCCAAGTGGAGAAACTGACCCATAAACAGGTCCCACCAAGCCAGGCAGCACCTTCAGGACCCTGAACATCCCATCAGCCCACTGCTGTGTGTTTGTACTAGGAGGTCAGGGACTAGCATTTCCATTTCCATGCCAAATGTGTAACTCAATAAAAAACCTCTGTAAGCTTTTGTGAACCCTCTGGCTTTTGTTGTTCCTTTTGGCCACAAGCATCTTCAAATCCTGAGTGCTCCTGAGCCCTTAAGGGGGAGACAGGGCTATTGCAACACACGCTGCAGCAACACTAATGCAATATTAATGTAAAGAATTCAGAAACCTCACTTAAAATCCCTTTATTCTTCCTGGTGAAATGCATTTTTGTTGACCCACCTATCTTCCTGGCAATAGCTTCCCCCAGTTTTTGCATTTGGATCCTACTTGCAATATTTTCTATCTCATCTGCTCCCATCTTTTCCAATTCAGTGGTTTAAAAAAAAAGATTTTATTCTTACCAGAGTCACTGACAGATTCATAACCCTTCCAAACTGATCAACATAGTAGACATTATCCTGGTACCAGGAATCAAGGTGAAGATAATTATACATGCCAAAAGCACGCATGTGGTCAAGGGTATATTGATCATCACGAAGCTGCACTTCTGCTACAGCTGGAGGGAAAAGAAAAAGACTATTTTAACAATTATTTATTTACAATTTAGTAATTTAAAATTCAAACCAATAATTTAAGAAGAATTCTTCAATTTTCATTCCATAGGTATGCTTTATTTGAAGAAAAATACATTATGTATACAGTTTAAAATTTCACCATAAACTTGGAAAGCAAGTCATCCACCCTAAAGTCCACTGCAGTCATTTGCTTTGATTATCTCAGCACCACTGCCATTTACAGTGGCCTATTGTGGTGGGTTTGCCCTGGCTGGATGCCAGATGCCCACTAAAGCCACTCTATCACTTCCCTCCTCAGCTGGACAGGGGAGAGAAAACATAAGGTTCATGAGGGAGCATGAGCACAAGGAGAGATTGCTCACCTACTACTGTCACAGGCAGCACAGACTCAACCTGGGGAAATTAGTTCAATTTACTGCCAATCAGATTAGGGTAATAAGAAATAAAACCAAATTTTAAAACACATTCCCCCCCAACCCTCCCCTCTTCTCAGGCTCAACTTCACTCCCACTGCTCACTCTCTTCTTCCCTCTCCAGGAGGCAGGGAATGGAGGTTGAGGTCACTTCATCACACGTCTCTGCTTCTTCTTCCTCCTCATTCTCTTCCCCTGCTCCAGCACAGAGTCCTTTCCACAGGACACAATCCCTCACAAACTTCTCTAAGGTGAGTTCTTTCCACAGGCTGCAGCTCTTCACAAACTGCTCCAGAGTGGCTCCCTTCCACAGGTCACAGTCCTTCAGGAAAGACTGCACCAGCGTGGGTGCCCAGTGGCGTCACAAGCCCTGCCACCAAACCTGCTGTGGTGTGGACTCCTCTCCCTGTGAGCGCCTACCTGGAGCCTGCCCCAGCATGGGCCTTCCGTCCATCCAGCCATCACAGCCTCAGTCAGGTGCATCCACCTGCTCCAGCACGGGGTCCTTCACAGGCTGCAGGTGGCTCTCTGCTCCCCCATGAGCCCACATGGGCTGCAGGGAACAACCTCTCTCACCATGCTCTTCACCACAGGCTGCAGGGGACTCTGCTCTGGCACCAGGAACACCTCCTTCCACTTCTCCCTCACTGACCTTGGTGTCTGCAGAGTGGTTTCTCTCAGGCAGTCTCACTCCTCTCTCTGGCTGCAGTTCTTGTGCAGCAGCTTTTTATACTTTTCCCATAAATTACCCCAGAGGCCCTACCACCATGGCTGACGGGCTTGGCCTTGGCCAGGGTCGGGTCCATCTCGGAGCCAGCTGGGATTGGCTCTGTCAGACACAGGAGAAGCTTCCAGCAGCTTCTCCCAGAAGTCTTTCCCTGTAGCTCCCCTGCTACCAAAACCTTGCCATGCAAGCCCAAAACACCTCCCCCCTGTCTCTCACCAGCATGTGTTGAGGTCCAATTTATCAATAACCTTCACAGGATGAAACACACGTGCAACAACAATGTTTAACCTACTTTGTATTACAGTAAGGGAAAAAAAGTCTGCTCTATAGTCTGCTCTAGGAAAAACAGCAGCCAAAAGAAATATTCCATATAACTACATGTATTCATGGTCTTTAATTCTGAACTACACTACCAACACTTGCAAGGCAAAAGATTAAAACAGTACAAAGCAAAATTCGTTCACAGTAATTACAAAAAAACCCCGAGAAACAAAAGCACCAAACAAAATAACAACAAAAGTCAAAAGCAAACAAACAACCAGCCCCCACCATGTTTTTAGCACTCTCACTGAGGCTGAAATTTCCAGAAAGGTCCAAGATACCATCAAAATTTCAGACTAAGTTTTTCTAATTGAAAGAGGCTGCAAAGAATGGCTGTTCACTAGAATACTACTTTTCAAGGCAAGAAGCATGCTACCTACAGTCATTCACTTGAGCAAGATTTTTCCAAATAGAAAACACCTACTCAGCAACTGGTAATCAGAACTGGATTATCTATCAAAGACTAACCAGGTTTTAACTTCAATTACATGCAGCTTTTTTCCTCCTATTCCATATCTATACAGATGAAGCAGCTGTAGTCCAGACACCTCAAAATACATTAGCAGAGGTCTAGTCCATCCTTCTGTAAATAGTCTCAGATAGACCAGAACTCTATTTCATTCTCCAGTACAGTCAGCCCAGGATTCTTAGCTTTCCTGCAGGGAACTTATCTTGAACTTCACACAAGAAAAATCCTTTAGAAAGTTACAAGTAAACTCTGTCAGTCCATGACGATTAGCACAAGCCCAGAGTATGGGGAAAGCACTCAAGAACTACAAATTATTGTAGTTCCTAATCTTTCAACTTCTACTTTCTTCCCTTTTCTGCTCAGAAACAGAGCAAATCTATTTCCAGTATTTCACTTCCATCCCACCCCATAACAGGGACCATTCACAACTCTTCTGCAGCAGCACTCAGACTCCTTACTCTTCTTTAGCATCTACTTAAACCCTACAGCAGCAGAAGTGGTTCACTGTGGCAGAACACCAATTCCTGCAAAGAGCAGTTCATTTGGCAGTGCCATCAGTGCCCTGCACAACCATCACAAACTCAACCACCAGACAATTCCTATATGGCTCAGAACAGACCCCATTAGAGACACTGACTATTAACGTAACAGTGTCTTTAGGAAACTGTGCAAGATTATACTGCCTGATTAATAAAAAATCCGGTCGTACTATACAAAATGCTTACAAAATGACAGCATAATTAGCAATTAGTCTCCTAATCACTGTTGATATTTGCAAACCAGCAGTTTTAATTCCACCCAGATCAAATCATTATTCATATTCACCACACAGGAGGGATTTCTGTACCTCTGCAATTAATAAATTACTGTTCCACAAGCTATGGCCCTTCAAAACAAGCTAGAATATCAACAAAGGATTGAGAAGAAAATACACCTGTCTTAATGGCAAGAACTGCTACTCATTTCAACTCCTACTTTAATTAATTAGAATATTTTACTCTAAATAACACTGTAAAAAAATAGAATATATTGTGAAAATGCATTTTAAAGCTGTTTGTGTAACAAAGCTTTATCACAGAGATATTTTCCCAATACAACAAGAGATGACATGAATGTTTTGTAAACAATTAAAGACCAAACCAAATATAATCTAGGATAATTATTTTCATTACCCTGAAATGGTAAGGCTTCCTTTCTCCACTTCTCCCTCCCCACTCCCCTAGTGATGTTGCCCCTGAACTGTAACTGAACAGACAGTCTAAATACCCCAACCTAGATGAGTCCTAAAGTAAATGTACAAATTTTCACAAAGATTTTTGGAATAATAAACTATTGACTAGCTGATTGTAAGGTGATAAACTTTATAAAATCTGGAAGAACATGAATTCTCTGTCTTTGAGTTTTCTAGACTGTAGTTCTGATAAGGCCCTGAATAATAAAGGGGGTCAGGAATAGGAGATCCAAATCCCTTGTATTATTGCAATATGTAATTAATTCCACATAAACAGAAGTCAGAAACTATACAATTCATAGATGATTTTAAACTCAGAAATCTGACAAATGTGTACTGTCTTGCCAGGAAACACTTCAAATGAAGTAGCCAACTGCTTTCAGAACATATCATACATTTGTGGAGCTCTGCCAAGATGAAGCAATTAGAGAACCTATTCCATTCTCCATTAATTGAAACCCATACTGTGACCAGGGGAGATCTGCCATCTGCTATCACATACCATGTGCTTACATAGTTTATAGAAGATTCTACACTAAGGTGAAATGAATTCCTTCCTTTCTACAGCCTTCAAGATTCAAGGTTTCTTGATGGTCCTTAAAAAAA
>VWZP01002147.1:115202-135429 GCA_013396995.1 Dicaeum eximium | reverse complement strand
AAAAAAAAAAAAGAGAAAACCACTAGAGCTGAGTACAAAAAAATAAAGGAGAAAAGAGAAAAGAAACTGAGGCTTTTAATAAAGTAAATTCAGAGAAAGGTAAGTTAATATTCAGTCTTACTGTTACACAGTTTTATGAGTTTGGTTGTTCAGTTAGGATTTTTTCCTGATTTGTTGTTGTTTAGTTTGGGTTTGTTTTGTATTAGGGTTTTTACTTTTTTCCTGTGTTTTTCTTTTTGCTTTTTTTTTTGTTTATGTGTTTTGAAGAGTCAGACTAATTCACCAGTCTCGATGATTTCATTAATCTGTTTGGGTTCAATTAAGAAGCAGCAGTCAATGGCAGCTATTCAACAGAACAATACATGGTCTCTTTCAAATTTCTGATAAATACACCTGCACCATGATAATCCAGAAGCATTGATTCACACACTGTCATTCATACCAGAAAAGAAAGCAAGTATACAGAATGTATAAACTAAATCTCAGCTTTCAATATTACTTCCCAACAACCCTAGTTGTGTGGGATATTTTGGACCAGTATAAAGAAAACTATACTACTTTCCTAGAATTGTATTTATTTCTACTATTTCCATGCCTTAAAAGAATAATTTGACTCAAAATAGTTTAAACATAGTTAAAGAGAGGTTTGCACTCACAGCACTTCACTTCAAAGCAAAAGCACTAAATACAACGTAATTCATAAGAATCAACAGAAGAAGTAACATATCCCGAGCCAACTGTTACTGTAAGATCCCTATTACCCTGAAATGCAAAAAATGTTCTCCTCTGAATAAAGAACACCATCAAGAAACTTACACTTCAAATTAATACAGAGGTCTTACATTTGCCACCTAACACTATGAAGCACAACTGGGGTGGAAAAAAAATGAAAGATACAGAAAAAAAGGGGTAAGGAACAACTCCCAAACAGCCCCTCCATTTTTAGATTCCTGGGTTTCCCTGGGTACACCAAAGCAACTTTACAAAACTGCAAAACATGCAAAGTAATTATACCAGCATATTTTGTGGCATCAAATATCACATGTTTGTACATCATGCCTTGTTTTGCAATGCCACCCAGTGGAAGCAATTTTGTATTGCAGACACACTGGTCTATTAGTGGAAGAGATAATTATTTTTTAGTATCGGCATTCAAAGATCCTTCTAACCCTACATTAACTTTAGCTTTCTCTTTTAATTATAAAAAACATGTTTTTATTGTTAAAGGCAGCATCTCGTTGTTGTTGAATAAACATACTCCTGAGACCTAAACTTCTATGAATTACAGTTGCAAATATCTGAAAAAGCTCACAATTTCTTACTATTTCCCATACATTACTTTAAACACTTTTTTTATATCTAATTGTTCAAATGCAAATGAAAATCTCTGTAAATGTTTGAAACATACCAGTGCCTTTTGCTCCATAAAAAGTCACAAACATGTTTTCCATGTAGCACTACTAATGAGCAGCTTTTCACTGAAGCAGACCTTCTAAAGAGCATACCACCATTTTCCAAAAAAAAGTGATAAAGCTGATAAATGCACGAGATCAAAGGAATGCATTCTCTGCATACTCTCCTGGCTTGCATCAGCAGCTCCATCTCTGAGTCAGTGTCTACTCTGCCTTCCAGCTGTAGCTATGCTGAAAAGCATCCACTACTGCATTACAGGTACAATGATCCTGCCAAACAGACAGGATAGAGAGGAAGGGGATGAGGGACATCCACATCTGAATAAATTCTAAGCCTCTGGAAAGGAAAAGGAATTATGAGACATCTAACCAGTAAACAGCAAAGGTCTCTAAAACTCACACATTCCTCTTAACTGCCACAAATTTGGGATGCCACACAGGCAGAACTACAAATCTCAGGTCATTTGAGACAAACAATCATTAAATCTTTTTCTGTAAAACAAAAAAACAAAACAAAATCAACAACCTTTTAATATTAATCTTCCTGATTCTATGTTATTTTTGCAAACAGTTGTGAATAAAATCAGAAATAATTATACTGACAGTGTTCCTAAACAAAATTTGACATTTTTTTCAGCTATTGCACTCAGTCCCACTTTGAGGAAATAAAATAAAATTCTTCACACAGTGACAAACATTGATTTAATAACCCAAAAACAACCAAGCTCTTCATCATGTTCTAGAGGCTTTGAATCTGCACACAAGCATGCTGGAAAACAGGAGTTCTTGGTCTTCCCAAGACACAATACTGGTTTCTTCTCCCATGCAGTAATTTGAAAAAGCCACAGCCTACACACCATCCACAACTCTACAACTCAAGGCATTACTCCTGTACAGCACAAAAATCAAGTTTTGGAAGGATACCCTAAATCTAACACGTGTAGACCACTGACACTGGGAAATACAAAAGTCAGGTACAGAACACCTCTGCACTTGTGAGTAAACTGCCTTGAAGGACACAAAAGGAAACCAGCAAGGAGAAAGAGGCAGCTGTATGGCCCAAGAACAGACTGCAATCAAAGCATCTGGAAGACAGATATAAGGCCTGATACATTTCCTGTTGTTAATTCCAAAACACAAGAAAAACAAAAAAGCTTTCCACTCTTCAGAGGACCAGTATCTATAGCTATATATGCAGACACAGAACAGAAAAAGTGAGTTAGTATTAGTGACTCTGTAGGACAAGAGGGTTAGACTGAAATGACTTGGAGTCTTTGTGCTGCGGCAAGTGGGGAAACAAAAGAACACAGTCACACATATCAATCCTCTATTACATGAGTTACTGTAACTATTATGTGAAATATCTGAATGGACAAGAACTGAGTAGATCCATCTGTCCATTAGCAACTCCACTGTACATATATTTTAATGAAGATCTGTAATCCTCACCTATTTAGAATAGGTGCACAACTGACTATCCAAGACCCACAAAGGTTGCTTGACCACAGGCAGTGCACCAATGCTGCACTGTTGCTATCTCTGACACAACTGCAGCACACTCATAACATGCACCCACTCACCTGCATTTGGGCTGTCTTTTGAAAGGTGACACCAGTCTTACAGTAAAAATGCTACTCTCGTTAAATTTTCCAGTCCTACCATAGATACACTCACAGCCTCATCCTCTTAACCTTCAATAGAAAATTTATCTAGAAACTTCCTTCCTACTGCTGACAACTCAGCATGGCAAACATACCTGTCTGATCTACTATGAATACACTATGTGCTACACAAAACTAAAGGAGCATGTAAGGGGTAATTCTGTAGATATTGCTCGGTAAGTATACAGAGACAGAGATTAGTCCACACAAATTGTGTTACTGTCTCAGCTTTACAAAGAAAATCAAACTAATTAATCCACCTTACAAAAAGACCTGAATTTCTCCAATCAGTAAATGTAGAGTGCTGAGACATTTCAGGGCATGGCTAAGACTGTAGGCACAACAGGACTTTGTGCTAATGTAGTCCTCAGTGGATTAGCCAGTTAATGGGCCAGTATCTCAAATACTAACGATGCCTGGCAGAGAAAGCAGGGCATGGAATGCATGGCATGAAGAGCCACCTCTGAACTGTGGTAGAGTAAGAAAGAAAATCAGCTAATTTGCTGAAGTTTGTACAAGACATTAATTCCATAAGTACTTCTCTAAACGGCATGTGCTCCGTTCACACTCCGAACTACCTCAGCTGCTCATCCGGCCTCGCCTTGCCTGCACAAGCCAGCCGAGATTTAGGACACGGGTTTCCTTACTCGGTTAGGAACTAAGCGCACCAGGAGCAGGCAGCTACAAGGCAGAGCTCTGACAAGTCAGAGATCTCGGTCCACCACGAAGCCACCCGGCGGGGAGCAGCCCCCGGCCATCTGCAGCGATGACAGCGAGAAAAGCCAGAAGCAGCGCTCGCTCTGTAAAACCCCCGCCGTCCGAGAGGCGCGGGGCTCCCGCTACTGCGGGCCGGGCTGTCCCCGTGCCGAGGGCCGCTGCCCGGCCGCGGAGCACCGCGACGGGGCGAGGGGAACCGCGACGGGACGAAGGGAAAGGCGGCGGGACCAGGGACCCGTCCCCCCCGCGCCGCCCAAGGGATGCCCGGCGGGACCAGCCCGCGCCGCGCCCGCTCCTCACCCGCGTCCAGCCCCAGCTGGTAGCAGGCCAGCGGCTCCAGCGACAGCTTGTACCCCTCGAACTTGGGGTCCAGCAGCAGGCGCTTGGCCTGCAGGGAGCAGTGGGCGGCGCCCGCCATCCCGCGGCTCCGGGAAAACTTCGGGAAGCGCCGGCAACTCCGCGGGCCCTCGGGGAACGCGCGGCAGCGGCCGCAGAGCACCACGGGAACAGGGTGCGCGAGCGCCCTGCCGCCGGAGCGCATGCTGGGAGTCGTAGTCCGGGCCAGAAAGGCAGCCGCGCGCCCGAGGCGCGCCGGGAACTGTAGTCGCCGAGCCCGGACTACGTTTCCCGGCGGCGCCCGCGCAAAGGAGCGGAGGGGCTGGCGGCGCGTGGCGCGTCCTGCAGGCGGCTCCGCCTCTGCTGCGCGGACCGGCGGGGCTGCGGCGGGCGGTGAGCCGGGAGCGGACCGGGAGAGAACCGGGAGAGAACCGGGCCCGGCCTGCCCCGCGCCGCTCCCTCGCTCCGGGGCGCCGCTGGGCGGGCCGAGCGCCGGGGGCGCCGGGCGGGAGGGCCGGGCTGCGGAGAGGCCGCGCCCGGAGAGGGTGGGCCGAGCCCGGGGAACTGCCGGGGGTGCCGTGCCGAGCTCCCCCTGAGCCGCTCGCACACCGGCGCGCCGGTCATTAACCGCGGAGACGTGTCAGTGCACAGAACACTGCGTGTCTTTCTGTTTTGGTGACTTTTTTTTTTTGAGTGAATGACAGCAGCGTTTGTCGGATCTCTGCTTTGCTCTGTGTAGGTTTGTGGAAAACGTAGATTTCCAAAATGAATAAAGATGCGCAGATGAGAGCAACCATTAACCAAAAGCTGATAGAAACAGGAGAGAGAGAACGGTAAGTTGGCTTCCTACTCCGTGCTGGTGAGAGGCTTTAAATAAATCAAGCCTGCACTAAACTTAGAAGTAAAGTAAACTCAATTTTAAATTCCTTAAATGCTTGCACATTAAAGTCTTAAGTGCTATATAAACTATTTTAAAAATGCCTTTTGAACAGTTTTGTCTTAGTTTTCCAATTGAAAAGAGATAGTGGGGAAATAAAGGATGGGGTAATTGGCTTGTGAACTAAAGCTTTCTCTTATGCGGGTATTTTGTGTTGGAATGCCCTAGATTCATGTAAGAATCATCGTTCCATTCAATTTGTTGCAGTTAAATCTTGATATTTCCTGATAAGAAGAAGGAAACAGAAAGAAAGAACTTTCCTTTTTGCTTTAAAGTTTTTCTTGTGTTTCTAGCTGTTCTCTTGTTAGGTAAAGCAATGCATAGTGGAATACATAAAGCAGCACTTGTACAAGTCATTAAGTCTATTGCAAGTCAAATAAGGCAAACAAGTAAATTGCACAATGTTTTTGGCGTGTTGTTGTCTCTTCTGACTGTTTTACTGTTGTATTTACATATCACTAAAGTGTTTATGACATTTTTTTCCTCATTGTTTCACTGTGCTTGCAACACCATGCACCAAAAGCTCTATTTCCTTCATTTTTAAAGGCCTGTATGTGAAGAAATTTTTTTCCTGGGTCATGGCATAGCCTTGTGCCTGATGTAACCTTTTGTAGCCTGATGTGGCATCTCTGCTCTACATCTTTCCTGGATGTGACCATCCCCTTGGAGATTGCACAGAGCTTGAGCAAAGCAAGCAATTTTTTGAAATGGTATTGAGATCTATTTAATGCTAATTTAAGAATGGGAAGGGTTTTATCAGGATGTCAAAAGCGGTCTTATAAACAGGCTTTATCAGAGCTGTACTGTGATCAGAGGCAGAACTCTTGGATTTCTTGAACTGAGGAATATCCAGAGGCAGCCAGTTTCACCTGTATTCTTACTCTGCTTTTTGTCATCAGTTCATCTGCCCTCTGCACAATTACACTGGGTAAAAGGGATTGGACCTACACTGTTCAGCCTCTTGCTGCAATCTTTCATTCATAAAAACAGGGTTTTCCTAGTATAGTGGTACAAGATAAACAGGCTTGCTAGCTAATAGAGAAAATGGTAAAAGATATTAAAATTATTTATCATATCTTACTTTCAGTTTTCCTTCTTCTGTTTTTTAGTACTAATTTTCACTTGTTTAGCTAACTTTCAGTATTCTATTTTGATATATGAAGTAGATGCTTCATTGTGGCAGACTGTTGTGTCTTTTCCATAAGCTTACATAGCTAACCATGCTTAGGAAGATAAGATACAGGATCCTTCATTTTCACCCAGAATGAGGTAATGTGTAACTGGAGATAAACCTGCAATTGAGTAGTGCAGAATTCTTCCTGAAGGGTGAGGGAGAAGGTTTTATTTACTTTAAAGACCTGGTATCAGGTGAAATACTCCCACTTAGAAAGTTTGCATACATCTGCTACCAGAATAGACTCAGTCAGTGTGAGTAATTCAAGGGCCTCTGCCTTTTCTCCATGGCTGCAGCATCAACATTGCCTGAAGCAGTTCTGTGAGTTAGCTCTGGAGACACCAAATCCTCATAGTCCAACATGGTAACATGCAATTGGAATTCTTTTGGGTTTGGATTCACCTGCTGCTCAGCCATTTCTGCTGCTGGTCTGGGAGCTCTTGGGTGGTAATTGTAGGCTTGACTTTCAAACTGGAGCATATTTAAGCTGTCAGGAATGTTTGCTGTTCTAACAAGCTTTATATTGTCTTAACAGCCTTAAAGAGTTGCTGAGAGCCAAGTTAATTGAATGTGGCTGGAAGGATCAGTTGAAGGCACATTGCAAAGGTAACAGTGGTCAATTAATTAATTTCCTCTGTAGTCAACTGAGATTCTGGCCAAATAAAAGTCCCAGATGAAGGCTTTACTGACATTTTAAACAAGACCTGGGCAAGAAGAATGTATACCTGGCAACTTGACATTTATGTTTAAACATTCTACTGAATTGAGATTACTTCTCAGCTTTGATTTCTGCATTTTTCAGTAGTGTGCAAGGCACTATAAGTAAGCAGTTGTTTCAATATTGATGTGTATTAATTTTATTTTAAGTTTTTAGCCTTTATTTTGCTATAGACTTATTATTTTCTCTCTGACATACTTTTTGACTTGGCTGAAATATGTACAGAAATCCCATTTAAACCAACTGGAAGAACAGTAAGAATTTACTGTCTGTGCTCTTCTTTATTGTATGTTCCAAAGTGTTTTTCCAGTTGCAGCTTTCTTACTACTGTGTAAATAATGTGTTTTAAGAGATAAGTGAGCCAACTTGTGAACTGCTCCAACCCTCCAGTAACAGGCACATCTGGTAATGCTCAGATAAGATAAAACATTTTGATGTTTGTTTTTAAAATATGAGCTGATCAAGATGCAGCAGCAGTGACAAGTTCCCATCCTTAAATCTATGACATAAGTGAGAGACTAAAATCCACTGTACAGTGCAGTAGGTACTGAGCTAATAACCTATATTTAGGTCATATGCTACTTCGTATTCTCCCATGACCATGTAGGCAGATTTTATCTCTTAATCACCAGCACAGATTTTGTTGTTTTATGAATGGATTAAAGGACTTAAAGTATCCTTCTTGGTCTTCCCTAGATGTCATTAAAGAAAAAGGATTAGAGCATGTTACTGTTGATGATTTGGTGGCAGAAATCACTCCCAAAGGCAGAGGTAAGAAAATGCGAATGTGGAAAATGCAAATCAATAAACATACCTACCTCTATTTCATTAATATTTTGAAAGCAGCATCATGAGCTTGTCTGTATTGGATTCAAGGAAAAATGTTAATAGCTTGATATTAACTACAAATAAAATGTTAGTAGCTTAATATTAACTACACATGAAACATGTGAATTTGTATTGTGTAGCAGCCTTCAGATTACTTTTGCAGATTACATTATTTAGTCATGTCTGTATTCGTTTTTATACTTGACTTAACGGTCCCTAGTTGTGTATGGAACACAAATGTTTTAAAATTCCAGATCTTTTAATGAAATCAGAACTAACTGTTCTAGTGTAATGGGAATGGGAAGAATAAATGATATAGCATACAGGTACAAAAAGAATGAAATCACTTAAGGAAACTGCAGTCCTCTTTATATTGTTTCTCTCAGGATCTCTAGCAGGGTTTGATGTTAGTGATACAAACTTAATTAAGTTTTAAATAAAAATAGGCCTTCAAAATAGCTTGTTAGAGACCCTGACTCAGAGGCCAGATTTGAGATTTTTCTTTTGGTCTTAAATTTGTGAAGAAAAAAGGTAGGATAATCACACTTGTTCTGGTGATTATGTCCTGTTTCCTGTTGAATAATCCTTTTCCTCAAACTTTCCAATTTTCTGGACTATGAATAGACAAAAAAACTGACCTGTAACAACATTGTTCTCAATAGATCCCAATTTTAGCCTATTTTAAATGGGAAAAATATAGATGTGCTGTATGAAAATTAAGTAGTTTCAGTTACTTTAGGTATTGACAGAATTGCAACAATGAAAGAATAGAAATGGCTGTTGTAAAAGTATGGTTGTAGCATACTTTTTATTTTGTCTTTTTTTACTTCTTGCTTTCTTATTTGTGTTTCAGCTTTGGTGCCAGACAGTGTAAAGAAAGAACTTTTGCAAAGAATAAGAACCTTCCTTGCTCAGCATGCCAGTCTTTAACTTTGACATTCATCTGGGATACAGTTTCCTGTATTACATCAGTCATGTCAGGATTGGAATGCAGTTTACATACTTAAGGATGAAAAATCGTTAATTTTTCTTTGCACTGCATCAATTTCTTAAACTTGGTGTTATTTTAATAAAAAATTTTGTGGACTCATGGTTCTAAGGTGGTTCTCTCTCTCAGTGGACTGTAATGTGGTGTCACCTGTTCCAGTTTTTAATAATCCATAACTTTATACAATTGTGGAACCTTGCAAAGATTTTCAGAAAAGAAGCACAGTTAAGTATGCTGACCAGAAACGCAGAAAAGTGTAAAAAAAGAAGTGTGGAAAATGGGATATGCCATACTGCTGAATATAGCCTTTCTGATTTTCCCAGAGTAAGCAGCAGAAAGTTAAGACTACGTAGAATTGTTGTTAAAATTCCTTTTGTACTTGTTTTCTAGAGAATTAGTTGTTTGAAGTCTCTGACATGGGTTGCAAGTATTTACTCAGCTTCATCAGCAATTCTTTTCACATTTACTTTGAGTTGCTATTCCAATTCTGAGCAACTACTGTTTTCTAGCTTTGCCCATATTACTGGTAGTTTTTTAATGTGGATCTTTGGGGCCTTTTGAAATTGAAGTATAATTCAATAATTTGCCACCATAAGTCTCCTAACATGATGCATTTTTAATTCTTGTATCTGGAACTGTAACATCAGTCAGGTCTGTACATAGCTGCAAAAATAAATGGAGAGGATCAAGAAATAGGCCTCGAAGTGAGAATCTTTAATATTTCTCGTCTTGTATTAGTGGTTTAGAATAGTCTGTAAAATGGAGGAGAAACACAAGCATAAGCAGAAACTGAATGAGCAATCAGATACTGTTATGTTGTGACTCGGTGGCTATTGTGAAAAATTACCGACTCAACATAATATTCATACTCCTAATTAGAAGAATACTGTAAAAGCTGTCACTTAGGGAGTCATTCCTGTGCCAGTGGGTTGTGCTGTTCCGTCATTTCTGCGAGCTCCCAGCTGAGGAGCCGCTCGGGGGCACCCGCACCCTTCGCATGGGGAGGGTGGTGGCTGCTCCCATTCCCCTCTCCAGCCCCTTGGCCTGCGGGAGAGAGCTGCGGTGCTGTGGCACAGAGCGCACTGAGCGCTGCCCTCGCTGCCTGGGCGCTGGGGCACGCTGCGCTCAGCCCGGAGCGTCACCTGCCCGGGGCTGGGCACAGCGACAGTGACAGCGGCAGTGCCAGCCTGGGAGGGCTCCAGTGCCTGCTCAGATCGGGGAACGGATCTGGGAGAAATCGGGCAACAGCCAAGGTGAGGTTTGGCAGTAGGCAGAAGTTAGTATAAACAGGGCAATACCAACATCAACGGGACAAGATGTAGCTGGTCATGAACATCTTTTGGCTACAAAGACCAAGTGCCTGCTAAGACTGAAACAACACTGGAGCTGAAATTGTGGATCTGCTGCAGATATTCCTCCTGAGTGCCTTGTCTGTGCTGTTTCAAATCTACCTTCATGTCACTTTGAGTGTATTTGCTGTATGTCATTGCCTCTATGCTGTTAAATAATGGTGGAGGTCAGAAATAAGACAATTCTTTAACTTAAATGTCGCGTTCACGTTGTTCTGTCCACACCCACAGGGACAGGCAGTAGTGATTGCGATGGTTCGGTGCGGAAGAAAGAGCAGGCAATGGGTCTTAGTTTGAAAATCCAAGGGTCCTAATTCTTCTATGCCATGGTAACAGGAGAGCTCTGGAATGTAGCCCAACACTAAGACCCAGACTAAGGGATGATCCTAGTTTATTTAAAACACTTAGGGTGTTGCTTTCTGTGGCCTTGGGTTGGTCCTAGCTATGGCTCACTGGCCAGGCCAGGCTGCTGGTACTCCACACCTAAAGATCCATCTTGTTTTATAAAATGTGGTATGTATCATGGATTAACCCCTGCTGGCAATTCTGCTCACTCACTCCCTGCAACACCCTTTGGGATGAAGAAGAGAACTGGAAGCGTTAAAGTTAGAAAAGTCATGGGTTGAAATAAAGACAGTTTAATAGGTAAGGCAAAAGCCATGCTCACAAGTAAAACAAGGAATTCATTCACCACTCCCCATTGGCAGGCAGGAATTCAGATACCTTCAGGAAAGCAGGGCTCCATCCCACTTAAGTTACTACGGAAGACAAATGTGACCACTCAAAATATCCCCTCTTTGCTTCTCCCTCCAGCTTTATGTGCTGACCCTCAGTTGGGGTCAGCTGTCTTGGATGGGTCCTGTCCCCACTCCCTATGCATCCCCGGTCCCCTCACTGGTGGGGTGGACTGAGAACGAGCAGAGGCCTTGATGGTGTGTAAGCATAGCTCAGCAATAATGAAAACACCTCTGTCTTAGCCCTATTTTGGGCACAAATTGAAAACAGCCCTGTAATAGCTGCTATGAAGAATATTAACTCCATCCCAGCCAAACCAGCATAGTATGTTAATTCAATGTTTGTAACTTTATTTGCTGTATGTTCTATTTGAATTGCATACATGTATAATTATTATGAGTTCTTAATTCTAGACTTAATATACCCAATGCTAGTACTTAATGGAGTACATTGTTTCTTCACACAATCTAGCAGAGTATATGCCACCTGAGTGTGTTTTACATATGTCAAAGCTGTAAAATGCCATCAGTAGTCTTACCCTTTTGTTCTTAGAGGTTTTTGCTAATGTTCTTCAATATTTTCCACATAGCTTTAAAAGTCTTTGCTTAATGAACGGCTGCAGCATGTCATGGGCACACGATTAAGTTGCTCCAGAGCTACCAATTGATTTCCTTCACTGTGGTGGGAGAGGGCCAGATTTATGGTATTCATACACTGAACTGTGGAAGACTTGTCTCATCTGTAAACATCTGAAGTTCCACCTGGAACATGACAGCTGAAGTGCAGTTGCTCTAAGTGCAATGTAGTCCTCTGCAGTCAGCTCATACTTGGCACAGAATAAAGACTGAATGCTGTACAAATTTTCAGAAAATTGTGCTGACCAATCTGAAGCTAAAGGCTTGACAACAAGTTCTTTCACATGCTGCCAAAAATAAGTGGTAAAGTTCTGACCAGACTGGCTTAAAATGCAAGAGTGTTCAGAGACCAAGAAGGAAGAGGAGAGTGACTGCATGCCAGAGATACACCACTGGCTCCTGTCTCTGGGTACCACTGGCTGCTCTTTGATGTAAGCAGCCCAAAGCCACTTGCTCCCCACGTTAGTTCTGTTCATCACACCAGTGCAGCCTTCATTAAGTAGCCAGGCAAAGAACATGTTGGACAATGTGCAGACCCAAATTAGACTGGAGTGTCCTGGTCAGAGGTATCTCAATGGACCTGTGGTGATATCAGCAATGAGAGATGGTTTCTTTGTGGCCTCATATTTTTGTTTTAACTGCAGGTTTATTCTCAGATGCATAGGCTGGCTTGTTTTGCAAACTGTTCCCTGCACAGTCTCAGTTTCTACTGGTTTGTTTGAATATTGAAAACAGTAACATTTAGGATTCAGTCAGAGCATTGTCCTGCTGAGGTTTTTTTTCCCACACTGAAAAATACAATGATTTGTGTTTTTAAAGGTTCTATACCTCTAGCATATACAGGCAGCTAGATGCATTACCTATTTTTTCTCCAAAATTTCCCCATTTTCATGTCATGAAATGCACTGATTCCTTACAAAGCCAGACAGCACCCAGAACTAAACAGCCATGAAGTGAAAATTCAGGATTGATGTAAATTACCTCTACTGTGGGAATATATTTCTTTTGGCTGGCCTAGGGCATATACATTCCAGTAGTTACTTCAGCTTCATCTTTTTGTGACAAGTTTGCAAAAATAAAACAGTTTACAAACAGACATGGAAATAATGGGTTGGAAAACAGCTAGAGTAAATTGGTATAGCTCTGGATGTGCACTAATCCAAATTCTATGTGACAGCAAATTGAGTAGTTCTATTGCTGTCAATGAAAGGCCAATAGAAAAAAAGTTAGCTTAGCCTATCCCTTAGTCAGGCCCTGAGGGGTCTGAAATGCACAATAAGCTGAAATTTGTTTGATTCTAATTTGTTTGATAATTATTCTCCCATGAACACTTCTCTATATTGACATAGTCCAGTAAAAAATGCTACAAACCACTGACATCACTAATAATTTCTGCAGGGATGTCAAACTTTTACTCACATCTTATATAGAATGATTTTGCTATCATAGGTTTTTCAAAATTTTTTTTTTTTGGGGGGGATGTTGTACTATTTATCTTTTTTTCCCCCATTCCTTCTTCATTCTTGTTTGCTGCCATAATGTTTCGGTATGGCCCTTTATCACTTGAAGAACAAATACATCTGAAGTCTGTTTAAATCCAGTAAGATTCCATCAGTGCTATTACAAAATATTTGCTGCTTCTCATTTCTTTCTGGATGGTCCTTTAAGGTGACAGCTCTGCACTATCTCATCCATGCCATCATCTTATGGATTATGTTTAATTATAGCAATTGTGGCACCTTGAGACTTTGGCTTTAACTTAGTGATTGAGTTTTCACTGGAGCAATGAAAAATAGCGAGTGTTTCTACCTGCTGGGTCTCTTTGGCTTTATTTAAATTTCTAAGTATTTGCAATTGAAATCAGAGTTGTGTTCTACTTTACCTGTTTTTCTCAGCTATTCATTTTCCAAAAAAGAAACAGCTGTGACTCCAGAGCCAAATGTGTAATGACTGGAGCTCAAAATGAGGAAAAACAAATTCCTTTCCTCATAAATAATTTATATTTCACCACCTTAGTGTAATAAATAGGTTAATTGGTATTCTGCTTGGAATAACAAAAGGCCTAATCTCACTTTAGTTTATTTAACGTTTACCATGATGCTTTCTATCTGAACAGTATTATTCTTAAAAATGTTTTTTATGCTTAGCTTTTAACTAGAGATTTAGTAACATCATAAAAAATGATCCCTCTAAGAAATCCCTGCTAATTTCTGTTTGTTGGAGTCACTAGGAGAGAGGTATCCATTCTTTCAGTCACTGATCCTGAGGTAAGATATAAAGATGCTGTTGATCAAATCTGTGTTTGGCAGCCTGTGGGTGAACACTTGCAAGGGCAGAGCAACCTGGCCTCTTCTGCTGCCTGGCTCTCATCCAGTGTCTGTGTACAAAGTCAGCACAGTGTTGGCTTTTGCCTCTAGTGCTCAGGGCAAAAGCAACACAATTCCCTGGAGAGCAATCACACTGGAAATCGTAGGGAAAAACTCAGCATCTGCTTCCAAGGGCCCCTTGAATACATATGAGCAGAGATGAGATTAACACTGATCCCAGTTTGGTATGCTGCATTGGTGAGTCTGATACTCAACTTGCAATTTTGAAAGGAAGTAGGAAAAAATGGAGCACTGAAAAAGGAATTATCAGGGGGTAGCTCTGCTAGCTAAGCTTGAAAAATCTCTCAGTGTTATTCGATTGAAAAGAAAGCTGACACAAAATATGGTTGTGATGTGTCATAATCTTCTCAGGGAGAAAAAAGGAAACAAGGGAAACTTTAACAGAGAAAGGATTAAAGAATACATGAAAATAGAAGTCAAAATTCAAATTTAAAAGAACAACTGCTTAATCACTAGAACAAACAGTGAAGAAGTATGGTGGATCCTTCATTTCTCAATGCTTTCCTGAGAACAGCATGCCTTTAAGGAAGAACTGCTTTAGTTCAGAGTTAATCAAACTTTCTGGAAATACACTACACATCTATGCATGCTCCCTGGACCTGGCAGCAGTTGCTCAGTTTCTTCCAGAAGAGAAAGGAAAGCCAGAATAAACACTTTCCACGAAGTGAAATGCTGCTTTATTTGGACACAAGCACAGGTTGTTAGCCCCAAACACAAGTGTAGCTGGTGGAATGGTGGAACAGGTGGAATGAATTGTCCTTGGAAGCTACAATGGAAGAGACAGTGAAAGTTAAGCACTACAAAATCTTTTTTTGTAACCTGGATTGAAAAATGCTGATCAGTATTTTTAATCAGTTAATCCAGCTAATCAGTTAACATTTTCATGCACATTTTATTCTGAGGTAAGTTTCTGCCCAAACCCTGGATCAATTTGCTAATATTTGAGTTGTTCAGCTTACATTTCAAAATACCCCTTGACACATATTTTGCAGGAGGAGTTTCATGAAATATTCAATAGCCAGAAGAGGACTGTTCTTCTTTCGTTGAATAAAGATCAAAAAGAGTGTTGATCTAAGCCTGGTTTCAGCCTACTGACTGCTGTAATGATAGATATAACTTTAAATGCTTCCTCACTATTATGAAGTGAACAGGAAAACTTGATAATCATGGAATCATGGAATAAGCTGAGTTGGAAGGGATCCACAAGGATCATCAAGTCAAAATCTTAGCCCTGCACCATCCCCAAGAATCACACCATGTGTCTGAGAGTATGGTCAAAATGCTTCCTGAACTCTGTCCGTGGTGCTGTGACCACTTCTCCAGGGAGCTGTTCCAGTCCCCAAACACCCTCTGGATGAAGAACCTTTTCCCAGTGTCCAGCCTAAACCTCCCTGACACAGCTTCATGCCATTCCCTCTGCTCCTGTCACTGGTCACCATAGAGGAGTGATCAGTGCCTGCCTCTCCTCTGTCCTTCATATGAGGAAGTTGTATAATAAATGAAAAAATGTATTTATTTTACTGCCTCATATCCCTTCTTTGATTGCTCTCTCTCCTTAAGACTCTATGTACATGAGGTTACACAGTTATATTCAAAATGAACTGTTGGTTTTTTCCCACATCAAAACTGGGAGCTAGTTTCCCACTCCAGATTTTACTGAGACAGTAAGTTTTGCCTGAAACTGGCACTGTTTTAAGACAAATTTTGGTAACTCAACACTTCCAGCAGCCACTTGGTCTTGGCACATTGGTGTTCAGATAAGAATGCAAGTTTTGAAGGTTTTGGGCTATAACATAGGTATTTTTGCTGAACTGATTTGTTTTAAAATGGGAAAAGTGAGGATTCATTATTAATATTTTTATATTAAGTTATTTTCCTAACTTCAGAGTATTCCTGCTTGAAATTATTAGACCATTTGATCTGGCAAAGGGCATCAATTAAAGGAACTTGCATTTTCTAAATTCACAGAAATTCCTCTAACAAATGCTGAAGTATGAAGAAACAAAGAACAGCTTCATTATTCTCTCCCCTGAAATACCAACCAACCAACCAACCAACCAACCAACCAACCAACCAACCAACCAACCAACCACCAAAAACAACCCTTGGAAGAAAAAACCCTTTGCTTTCCTAAATGTTTTTTCCAATAAAATTTCATTATGTTATGTTTCCATGCTATGCCCCCTCTCCTTTCTTGCAAATAATACATTTGCAGGCATGCACACACAAACACATCTATGTAAATAAATATTTTTATAAAGCAACATACTAGATACTCAAGTATTTAGAGATTTGAATTCAAATGCTAACACGGTGCCTAGGGTCCAGTTTCTGATAACTTAAAATTAATGCATTTTTTTTCCTTGTAAGAACAAAAGATAGGCTGTGTGTGTAAGTCAAGCAAGATTCCTTAATGGCTGCATATGACAGGATGGAAGACTTTATGTTTAGTAATGAAGTGATAAATTAGCTGTATAAAAAAGGGGTCTAATGATCCTCTCCAAAAAATTTTATTCGAGAAATATGAGTAATATTGCAGGGACAAGAAAAACCGGATTTTGATACCACTCCTACCATCTATTCTGCATATTAACTCATCATATTAAATACAGAAACATCTTAGCAGAAGGAGCTGATGCTGTCAGCAGAGAAGAGAACCCAGGATAGTCTCTTCAGGAAATTACTCATCACTAGGCTAAAATCACACATTCTTTATCACCTCTAAGTCCTTACAACACTGAAAAAAAACCCAGCCTGCCTGTTTCAACCTGAGGTGGGTATTCCTCTAAGCTGCCTGGGGATTCTGCCTGTAAAAGGTCCTGGCCAGGCTCCAGTGAAGGTCAGTGCCTCAGAGAGAGATGCTTAAAGGAGAGAGAACCCCTAAAACATTCTCAGGGGTGCAATGAAACTGCCCAGTCCAGCAGAAGACCAGACCTACACAGTTGTCTGAGCTCAGGGAGACCTAGGCAGTCACTGCTGCTTTTTGGCTTCTTTTGGCCACTGCTTCCAAAAAGGCTGCTTGGAGTGTGCTCCATTTCAAAGTTACAAATATTATTTTTATATATTATATGCTTGTTAAAAGTCAGTTTGTTGAATTTTCCTATAAAGGCCTCTTACCAAGATCACTGGTCTGGAATTTTCCTCTACAAGGTACATCAAGCCTTACTGGGAATAAGGGAAGGAATTTAAGATATGCTGGCAGAGGCAGAGGAGAGTACAGCTTCAGCCAGGAAGACCTTTAAAGAAGAAAAGGGGCTTTTGTGACTACTTGGCTACTTACTTGGGTCATATTTTCATACAGGCTAGGATACAAATTTGCCTAAACTTAAGCAAATTATTTGGACAATACTTAAATATTACCCAAAATATGTGCTCAGGAATACTACAAATGAACGGCAAATGTACCTAATAACGGAACTGCCTCATCTCATGTGGAGTTTCAAGACATTTTAATGATTAAATTTGTAGCAGCAGTGTATAAAATTACTTCTGAATTTTACAGTAAAAACCTGCAATTTTTTCTGTGGTTAGAAACTATGAAAACTTGTTTTACCAGAATCAAACACGTATTGAAGGTAAAATTAATTCCATAAATGTAAAACTTGAATTACTACAAAATGCATCAAGAGTGTATTTGAGGAAAGGTACTCTTAGTTAAAAAGCTATTTGCAGCTTTAATAAACCACGAGAGAACAAACAAACAAATGAAGCACAGATCCCATAGGAGGGAGAATTCATATTGAAAGAGAGATTGTATCACTTTTACAGACAGAATGAGGTTATTAAGCAGACGTGAATGTATCACGCTAATGGACCTATCAAACTTTGAAGTGATGGAAATTGCCATAGATGTAAAAGAAGTGACAGTAGCACACTGGCAAATTGTCAGGTAATGTGGTTTAATATGTTTAAGTCTTAATATCTGTAAAGATATTAAAAATACATAGTTCTCTAACAAATTTGATTAGTTTACTGTAGCAGTACTACATTCAATATGACAATAAAATACCTAAGACTACAGGAGATCTCTTTAGGAAAATTAAATGAGCCAAGGGAATCCAAGTTTAAAACTTCAGAGCTGAGGGTTAATGTCATTCTTGTACAATTAAGTATTTATCCCTGTGAATATTGCTTTTAGAAATTAAGATATGTTTGTATTATTACTAATTTTGAAACTGCATAATTATGCTTTTAGATTAGGCTTATTTTCCATTAGTGGCCAGACAATTTCCAGCATTTTTTCATTAATGCAACAGCCACACACAGGTCTGTTGTGCATTTAGGTGGATAGTGTAGGTGAGCCTTTCTGGTAGTTTTTATATTAAGTGTAGGTGTTTATATGTGTGTGTGTTAAAATCTTTCCTTCTCACTGTGGCATATTCCCTATGGAATATATAGACTGTAATGCCAAAACTTGAATGTGTTCTCAAAAGAAATGTAACTGGCTATATTCATAACCTGACCTTTCCCAGCGTGTCACGCTTGCAGTTTGGCTTTTCTGTGTGAATGCAGATGAAGATTATCTTCCAGTTTCTGCTTTAGATGGAAAGTTATACTGAAAGGTACACCTCTGCTACACAAATCCTTTGAAATGGTTTTAAAATTAAAACCGGCATTGCATATGGGTTTCTCTTATTGAAGGTGGGTTCTGCAGGCATGAGGGTGTTCAATCCCCACCTCAACGACATCATAGGAGTGCTGCCCGTAAGCTTGGCCTGTGAGCTTGGCCACAACCGTGTCCTTAATTGCTACGGACTCCACTGATCCTGGACCAGTGCAGACTCACTGGCCTGTCCTCAGATCTGCCTCATCACCAGAAACCTGCCTGGTAGTCTGGACTCTGAGCTGCCCCAGATCACACTGCTTGTGCCCCGGCTGGCAGGGTCCTTGCCCCGTGGTCACCTACATCATGATGTCCCTTGTCCCTCTGGGGCCTGCTTTCTGATGAAGAGTTGTGGAGAGTAGTGATGGTGTCTGTTAGGACACGGGAAAAGGGAAAGGAAGGAACTCTGATCCCAGTGCCTCCTCACAAGAGCCATCGTCCTATCATCCATCTCCTCACTGTCCGACACACATAGGGAACACAGCAGCTGAGTAAATCAGTGGCAGAACAGGAAGTCTTTATGGGAACACATTTAAAGACCACACAAAGAACTGAGTGCTACAACTTGGAGTTGAGTTGAAAGGAGTGCTGTCAGTGCTGCTCTAGAACTGACTAGATCTCCATGGCAGAAAGGGACAAACACCCCCTTTACCTCACCTACTGAGTGTAACACAACTGGAGGTTTACACAGAGCTCCGGAATGCCTTAACATTAACCTTAACATCACTTAACCAGCCATTAAAATGGACAAGCAGTTGGTGAACAGACTGGGACACTGGAGCTGCACCTGTCAGAATTTCAAGCAACGTTTGTTTTTTAGTAACATCCAAATTTACACCTCAGCATCCTGTCGACCACAGAGGAACACCTTTGCTGCCACGTGTGCAGCAACCCGTCACGGTTGAAGTCCAATGCCTTCTCCTCGCAGTTCCCTGGAGGGCCACAGAACCGGCTGACATGCCCGCAGCCACTGTGGGCGCCGGAGGAAGGCGGGCGGGGGAGGCCGCGGGTTGCGGGCGGGGCGGGCCGCGGGCAGCCCGGCCCGGATGCGCCGCAGCCCGTGCCCCAGCCCCTGCCCCAGCCCGTACTCCAGCCCCTGCCCCAGCCCGTGCTCCAGCCCGTGCCCCAGCCCAGCCCGGCTGTGCCCCAGCCCGTGCTCCAGCCTGGCCCGGCTGTGCTCCAGCCCGTGCTCCAGCCCCTACCCCAGCCCGTGCTCAAGCCCGTGCTCCAGCCCGGCCCGGCTGTGCCCCAGCCCGTGCTCCAGCCCCTGTCCCGGGCGCGCACGGCCCGAGCGGGGCGGGTCGGAGCGGAGCGCGCGGGAGGCGGCGCGGCCGGAAGGGGCGGGCGTGTCTCCCGGGTGACGGGGCCGAGATGGCGGCGCGCGAGGCGGCGGCGGAGCGGCGCGGGCCCGGCTCTGGATGAAGGGCGGCCGCAGGCTGCGGGAGCGGCCGCCTCGGCCCCTGGAGCCCCGCGACCGCCGGCGAGGCCTCCTCCCCGGGGCAGGTGAGCGGGGAGGGTCGGTTCCTGCGCCGCCGCGTGCCGCTTCCGCCCTGCGGGGCAGGGGCCCGGTCTCGGCGCCCTCCCTCCCGGGGCAGAGCGGCCCGCGCGGTTCTCCCGCGGCAGCGCCCTGCCCCGCCCTGCCCCGCCCGTGCTCGGGGCGCCCCGGCCCCGCGGCGCTGTGGCCGCACCCCACGGCCCTCGCACACTGCGGGGCTGCCCGGCCGGCCCGGGAGCGCCAGGCCCGCCG
>VWZP01002147.1:53032-114343 GCA_013396995.1 Dicaeum eximium | reverse complement strand
GCCGCCTGTGCCCGGTGCTCTGGCCGGTCCGAGCCCCTCCGGGGCGGGATGGGGGGATCTCGTGGCCTGCGAAGAGCAAGAAGTGGCGGAGCAGTAGATAGGCAGCGTTTGGGGCCTGAGGGGCTTGGCACCCTGTGGGAAAGGGAGGGCACACGTCCTGTCAGGGCTCGTGGTGGTAACCCCCCTGCTTGGGATCACCTGCTGTTTACGCTGACGGGCAAATTTAACAGCACGTAGTGTGAAAATTTCTTAGCACACTTTTAAATACTTAAGAATCTCTAGCAGCTCACAGAAAAATTAAATGCTGCTATCTGGCTTCGATGTTATCTCTAATTATATTCAACCCTTGGCCCGTCAGTAGAACGGTAGGGCACTGCTTTTTGCTCATGAGTTCATGCTGTAAGTGCTTGAGTTGCTTATCTAATGAAAAACGGCATAGCTTGGTGCTTTATAGCTGTGTGGAAATACACATGTGCACTGCAGTGATTTCTTTAGGCTGTTTTTGTAGTGCCATTGTTTGTAAATAGCTGGTTCTCATCAAGACAGGCATTGAAAGGTGATTTTGTAGTAGTAACAATGAGTGTGTTAATTTGTTGTTTCTGGCATTCCATGTAGTTACAGAAAACTTAGGTCCAGGATGGCAAATAAGGGCTGGAACAGAACTAGAATCTCTTAAACTCTGAGTTACGTGAATTAGTGTATTATGTAAAAGACTTGTTGCAAAGGTGAATTAAGTTATAGTGTAGTCTCACAAGATTGCATTACTTCAAGCTGTGTTCTGTACCCTGGTTTTCACAAGACAGTGGCATATATAGGTAAGAAATTGTCAAAGAATAACTGATCATTCAGTGGACATATCTTAACTAATATTGCTTTGAAGAGTAGAATTTGTTCTAATTCAGAGCAGAAAGCTTCAGGAGTCCACATTAGTGAGGTTGTAGCTATATTCAATTTCTTGGAGAGGAAGGAGTGAGATGTGGTGGTATTACTACAGAAGTTTTATGGCTCTGGGAGTAACATGTTTAAAAAAGAGTTGAAACTCTGTATGTTGTATATCATAGTATTTGGTGTTTAGAAATAACTCAGGAATTGCCAGCAGTCACCAATTTTTGCTGCCTTTGGTTAGAGAGACAGACATTCTGCCTTGACTTTTGGTATCTTCTGCAGCTTTTGATAGTATCTCTTTCTGGATTTGAGTGCCTGGGGTAACTTTGCCTGTGATTAATGTGAGTGAGCTGTCTTCTGTCCCAACTACTTCAACTGCGTAGGTAGGGTATTTGCAGTGAAAGTTGGAACATCAGTGTTGAAACTACAGTACCTTTACAAACATCCCTCAATCACTTATCTACAGTTAGAGAGAGGAGAGGCCTCCTGATCTTCCCTTTCGATTCTGCTTCTCTCCCTAATGCCATAATAGCATGGCTTTAGGGTTCAGTCGTGCTGCCACTTAATGCATCTATTTATCAAACTCAGGATTTTTTTCCCTCCCCACACGTGTTCCCAATATTATGTTTCTGTGTAAAGTGATGAAAAAAGCCAAGAAACTGAACAAATCAACCAGGAAGAGGGCACTGGAACCTCTCAGTAGGCTACAGTCATGGTTGCTGTCTTTGAAATATAGGAAGTGCTGGTTTTGTCTTTCAGTACTTGACTGAAAGCGGTTTTTGAATCATTAAATTGTTTTTTTTTTAAATACAAAGTGGTTTTATAGATCTTGTAACATACATGATTTGGAGGAGGGTTTGTGTGCTTGAAAACAGTTTTTTTTATCTCTAGCTATTAATCTTAATAAAATTCCATCTCCCTATAAGCCTACTTCTGATCTTTGATGTGGCCACTCTACTTACGTAGAACTTCATACAAGATCAGCTTTTAAGAAATTCTATTTTATCCTTATCCCTGAAACTTTGCTAGGGTTTTATCAGCTGTTCTAGTGACAGCACAAAAGCTCTACTGAACCAGTATGGATTTCTGGTGCTGACAAATGTAAACACTCAAGGGCATGTTAGTCTTTTGTACTAGGAAATGAACTTCTTGTTTTGCTTTAGGAGGGTGAAGTGTTTTTTGTTTCTCCTTATGTAAATTGGAGGAGAGCCTTTCAGTTTCAGACAAGTTAATTTTGTCATCATCGTCTGGTTATTTATCTAGCTGTGTTTAATATGGGCTAAAATCACTGATTCCAAGGTGTGTTTGTGTTTACATTCCAGAGTTACAAGTGAGCTGATGTGAAAGAAAGCTGATGTGACAGTAAAAGCTGAGTTCACTAGGAGAAAACAAGTTTCTAAAATAATTTTAATGCCCCAAAATGACTTTATTTTAGAATTGTTTCTGTCTGTAGAAATCCTGTTTAAGTGGTATTTGTGTGTACAGTTAGGTATGAAAGAGGAAGTGTTTCTCCAGGTGCCAGTGTGCTTATTGTACAGTGATAAACAGTGAGAGTCTTGCTTATTGCACCATAGTTGACTAACCAGTCCACCCGAGGGTGGACTGTGCTGGCTACTGCCAGTGAAGTCAGACGTGCCAGGAGTTCTGATGAGGCTGCTGTTGCAAGCTGTAAGCAAAGTAAAAATGTTTCATAAAATTCTGAACTTTGCCTCCCTTCATTCTATTTCCTTTATGGGTCCCTATAATGTTTAAGTTTCCTCATTCTTCTGACTTGGTTCAGAAGAAGTTCAGAAGTGTTTAGCATCTCGTGGCTGTTGTCTTTTAGTCCTTTCTGGGCTCATATTCTGTGTGAACACCAGTTGTGACTTTTTACCAGTGGAAGGCAGTATGAGATGCACAGGTCAAACTCCAGCTAAATTTGGTGTCTGATAGAGAATTGTTGAGTTGACTATGGAGTATTAAATTGATCAGCATTCATGTCTTGATTTATTTGCTTGTTTATATCTGTTGTAGTGGAAGTTCATTTGACCCTAAGTCTCATAAATGTAACAAAGCAATTCCAGTAGTGGGAAATCTATCCTGTTTTATAAATGGGAAATTGAGGCATGAGGTTTGATATGCAGAAGGATGTATCAGGCTGGCAGACAACTCTTATCAGATTTTCTGAATTTTAGTCCAGTGTTTCACATTTGCCTTTCTCTGTTAAGAAATGTTTTAGGATTCTTGATGTAGCACTGCAACTTTGCATTATGTCTCTGTCATCCTGTGTTATAATTGACTGCTGATACAGTTGTGGTTCCTTTTGGGATTGTTTATCAAGGAAAGGCTCAAGAAAAGAAAGACAGAATATTGTGGCCTGCCATTTAGCATTACACTGTTAAGTATTTTTTCCCAGGAGAAAGAGAAGACACCTGGCTGTGCTTCTTTCCAGTGTCTGAGAAAGATGGACGAGAAAAAGATGAACACCTTGGTTCACTTAACAAGTTTAGCATAATTGTATCGTGTGAATTAAGTTTGCAGTGAACTGAGGAAAATTAGGGTTCAATGTACATCTGTATTCATACAACTACTTCAGAATATAAAATGGTTTACCTTGAGGAATTTAATTAACATAAAAAAACTCCCAAGCACTAAAGAACCCAACCCCAAAAGGCACCAGACAAAACTCCAAACCTTGGGCAAACCTTTAACTTTTTGGTTAGTGCTGTTCTTAGAGCAACAATGCATGTT
Source organism: Dicaeum eximium (assembly GCA_013396995.1). Taxonomy (NCBI): domain Eukaryota; kingdom Metazoa; phylum Chordata; class Aves; order Passeriformes; family Dicaeidae; genus Dicaeum; species Dicaeum eximium. The sequence continues at coordinate 110,728 of VWZP01002147.1, read as the reverse complement.
TCAAGTGCTGCTTCAGACAAAGGGGAAAATGCTTGACTTGTCCCTACCTTGAGACAATAATTGGTTCAAGATTGTGTTTCAAATTAATTTATAAAAATAATATTAATTAATTAAATAAATAGATACTGCTTCATATCATAAATAGCAGTATAAAAACCAGGTACATTGAGGAAAGTTCTTTTTAAAGGTAAATGATTGCTAACACTGCTGAGAGCATATTGTTGACAAAACTCTGGTTGTGCATCTGACAGTTTGTAGTGTATGGAGCTTAACTGGGAAGACTGCCATTAATGCTCAAAAAAGAGGTGGGCAAAACAGTCCTTACTCTACCTTAAATCATAGAGTCACTAAGGTTGGAAGGGACCTCCAAGGTCATCAAGTCCAGCCTTTAAAGGGCCTAGCTCAGCTGGAATGAAATGGAGCTCTATCACAAATATGTTAACTGGCCCATTATAACTCTGAAATCTTTGCCTGACACATGGAAAGTGCAGAGGTGGAAGTTATCTGATTGTCATGGGGAATAATGATGGCTGTTGAACTCTGCCAAATGGGCATACTGGTGATACTGGAAGTGTAGTCACTCTTATATGGGAGTGACCTGAGAAATGGATTAACTTTTGGTGATTAGTTCTTGTCAACAGTGGACTTCACAAGTCCACTGACTGCAAGCCAGAGTTCTTGTGGATTATGTTTTTTTCAATTGTTTAGCTTTATGTTGAGACCTCAATACAGTATACAATTTGATCTATGAAAAAATGGGGAGGAGGTGAAAACTGGGCTCATTTATATATACACATATAAATATATATTGGTAATTGATACTCTTGAACATTGTTCTGATTTCAGTTTTGCACTTAATCTTCCTGGTTCCTTGACTTAAGCAATGAATAGTATTGAGTCTGCAAAGGTTTTTCATGGCTTCCTAAAACAATGTTCTCAGTCAATAGTTAGGAGGTTTTTAAATTTGGGGTCTGTCTGTACTGTCTAGTGTAGCAGTTAGATAGCGTGAACAAGGGAAAAGAGTTTTACTCTTGCTAATATTGAATATTGTTCTACTCCTTCCCTCCATCCCTCCAAGCTGATAAAAGAGTGAATTCTAGTAGAGTGGAGTGAGCTTCTAAATAAGCTTCCTTTCAGAAAATATGTACCTTTATAATAATTTCAGCAGGTCACATGCTCTTCATGCCTCATATCCCAGTCAGATAACTTCTACCTCCCTCTCCTAAAAATAACATTTTCTTTCACCAATTCAGTGTTAGTTTGCAGTAATTTCTACCTTTAGCATAGAGAACTTTCCATCTTACTACTGTTAACTCTTCTTTCACTGACTTCCATTATTTCCTAATTGTTCAGGTTCTTGACTCATGCATTCTTCTGTTATCTGGATACCGTGAACATTGCTCATTCTGAAAGATAAGGAAGTGCTTGAGCATAATATGAAATGATGGTTCAGTCTTCTAAACTAAAAGCTAACTATGTTGGACAATGTCTGTTCTTGCTTATTTGAGGGAGCAGACTTTTTTCTAATTCTGTTAGATGAAGAGCCAATACAACCTTGTATAAAGTTCTCTACATTTTTAAGTCTCCCATGAAATGAAATAAGATAATACAAATGTTGAAGTAGAGGTGATGCATGTCCTATGAAGCCTTTCTCCTGAGCTACAGCTCGGTAGTGCATTCTGTAATTTGGTGGTTACTACTAACTTAAGCCTTCTATTTTGCAGTGAAAGGGCCTGTTTGTTTAATAGCCCCTGTATGATTTTTCAGTAGCGGAAAGTCCTGTCCTGCACAATACGTAAAGCAATATTTCCAGTACTACATTACTACAGTGTTTATTAGCAGTTACGTTATCTAGCAAATGAGCACCAATAAAAATACATCTATGCTCCGTGAAGCTCACAAATCCCATTATGTACCTTTTTAATAAAATCCTCAGGACAGTATTGGAGCAGCCTACCTAATGATCCACCTTCCTGACTCTTCCTAACTTAAAGCCTGGAATATAAAAAGTGGTTTAAATGCCATAGCATATTTGAAATCAAGCTGTCCTTCCATGGAATACTCATGGCCTGAGGAAAATGTCACAGGGCTGCCTTCTCTTCTCACCAGAAGGTATGTTAAACTTGCAACAGAAAATGTTGTTACAAGTATAGATGTATATAATGAAAAGCTATTTGTGAAGCCTAACCTCTTATTCTTTACTCTGAAATGTTCGCTTGTAGAAGAGAAAAGGGATCCTTGAATTCCAGCAGATTTTTCTGAGTCAGTCTGTAGCTATTCAAGGTGGTGTGTTGGAATGATGTGATGAGTATAAATTCTCTCAATTATCAAACTGTCACTGAAAAAAACCAGCTACAAACAGGAGTGCCTTCAACCAAAGATGAATTTTTTTTCTTTTCTGTGTTTGCTATCATGATCCAGTCAGGGATAGAAATATCAATAGCTCTGTGGGTTAGCTGGTGTAGTAGTTATCACAGGATGAACACTCTTTCTTCAGTGATGATTTTTCAGTGAGACTAGTTCTAAAATAAGCAATGTTTGTTCTCATCATACATTTCCATCAAAATGGAAGTTTAAATTTAAACAGCTAATTTTGGGGTTTCACTTAATGCCTAAATCTATGATTTGTATATGCAAGACATGCGCAAGCAAGCAAGAGCCTCTCTCTGATGATTGTTCTGTTTTGCACTGCTGGTGTTCAGTGCCACTGGTAGTGTCTGAAACAGATCAGCTGCACAGGCACTGCAAATGCTTGCCTGTGCTTCCCCTGTAAGAGTGTCTTTCACTGTGACTTTACCTGTGGTATTTTGCTGTTTCTTTAAACCCGTATATGTTAGACACTTGTATTATTTACATCAGTGAAATATCCTGATAGTAGGCAGGTAGTATCTTTGCTCCAGGTACCTGCTCTCTTTCCCTGCATCAATACAGTTTTATGGAAGGCTCTTAGCTTAGTAGCAGCTAAGGTAATTGGCTTTAAGTACTGTATAAAGATGTATAATCCTCTGCATCTAACTTTTTTCTTTTGCAGGAAGGGTTTCTTACCATGGCCATAACACAGTTTCGACTCTTTAAAGTCTGTACTTGCCTGGCAGCAGTGCTTTCTTTCATTAAAAAGTTAATATGCAGGTAAACAAGTATTATTTAATTTGGTTACCTTTATTTTTCAATTTTTCAATTACAGGTTCTTGCACTTCTGCCCTTCCCCCAGCACCCAGTCACCACTTTTACCAGTTCTGATTTTACTAATTGTAAAACAATCAACACAGATGAAAACTAAATCAAATTAATTATTTAATTTGCATATTTGTTCAGAGTTCTAAAAGTCTGTGTAGTGTATTTGTGAGTGTATTTTGCTGTATGGTAGCTGAATGACATTTTGTAAACAGCTGTGACAGGTGTTTAAAATGGCTTTTACAACTGTTCCATGTCAAACTTGAAGAAAAGCTGTGGTGCACATTTTTGAATAGTACTTAGCAGGTGATACTTGGTGTTTTAAGAGATGCAGTTAATGGGAGCATCCACTCTGTGATCAGTCAGTAGGCTGTCATTACAAGTGTAAGCAATTCTCATCCTGTTTGTCAAAAAACAGTTGCCTGAGACTTCACATTCTTCTGCCTATTGAAGATTCTTCCAGAAGTTTGGAGGACAGTGACTGAAGTTCAAGGGAACCACTTTTTATTTCTTTTTAATGATGAAGAATGGTTTATTTTTTACACTCTTTTAAGTCATATATGGTATTCTTTTGAGTTGTAGACTCATGAATGCTGCAGTGTAGTACTTGGAAGCAGTCTAAAAACCCTTGAGAGTTAATGTGGAGTAATAGAGTTCAGTAATACAATAGAATACCTGAGGCAATTCTTGGCACTGTGCTTTCATATGAACTACTGTGCTTCATGACACTTTTGCAGCATGTTGTTTACATAAACAAATACCAATCTAGAGAAATGTATTTTCTTTCTGTGTATGATGACAAGTACTTTCCCAGTGAGGACTAAAGCACAGGCAGAATATGTAGTAGACAAAAAATAACTTTATTTCCTCTTCACCTCTACTTATTCCAAGAGTAAGAGGAAGCTCTTGACTTGTTGGTAAAATCACTACAGATCTAGTGAAGCATGAAAAAATTAGATTTTAATGCTGCATACAACTATATAGATGTCAATCATAGTTCTGTGATTTGAATTCCAAATTAAAGTAAGAATACTTGCTGTTGAAGTTCTGAAAGAAGTCAAAACACTGAGTTGATCATAACTTCTATATTACGTGGATGCTTCATTTCTCTAAGTGTAAAGATTTTTTTAAGCAGATAATTGTTTTCTGCATGTAGTGACAGTATTTTCATCCTTTTTTCCAACTTCTGAATGATCTATAATCTTGAAATGAACACCTGAGAAACTGCTTCAGAGCACAAAAAGTAGAAAACCCTTTCTTTGCTGAGTAACAATTAGTTGAAGAAATGAAAATTAAGTCTTTCACATAAGCAAGTCACTGGGTCACATTAATTCAGACCACTAACTACAGATGTTTCTTCTGTTCACTGTCAGCTGCAAAGTGTAGTTTGATAAATTTTGTTTTCCTGTAATGCACCCCTCCATATAAATATGCCTAATAACCAGCAAATGTGTTTTAATTAAACATGCATTTTAGTTCAGTGGATATGAGCTAGTACTTACTTAGATTACATAGTTTATATGAGGTTTTCATTTGAACAAGTGCCTGTAGAGATTGTGCAACTTTCTAGGCAGCACAGAGTTTATGTATAGTACTAGTCCTTTCATTAGTTAAATCTTCTCTTGATAACAACAGGCTGCCTGTTTTCAGGAAATAAAATGTGAAAGTATTAAAAAAAGAGATGAAACTTCCCTCAATTTAAAATCTCTAGTTATCTCCAAGTGAGAAATCTGGATGCTGCTTATTAATAAGGAGAAACAAATCCAATAATTCTTGAGGCATTTGGCGCTCAGAGCAGTGATCAGTATCTAGTGATGGCTGGGGAGCAGCTGTTCCTTAAGCATTTTGTTCCCTAGCTAGAAGTGGAGATCTGTAGCCTTCCTTGGTGGTGCTCTCTGTACCATATTCTTTCCCATGTTGTGTGACAAAAGCTCTTTCCTTCCTACCTTAAGCCTTCTTACTGTAACCATTTTGACTTGATTAATGTTTGTTACAAGCCACTTGCTAGTCTTCTAGATCATATAGAGAAAGTCAGTGCAGAAGTGATGGCTTGTAATAGTATTAAATGCAAATAGCATTAAGGATGTGTATGTTGTAGAGGTCTGAAGGAGGATGTGTCCAAGCTTGGGTTTCCTTTAGAGATGTCAAGTAAATCTCATCAACCAGAAGTCTCAAATGTGTTTTAGGGAACAGTGTTTTCACCTTCCTTTACCCCTAAACTCTGTTGCTTTTCAACTTAAAGAAACAGTTAATAAAGGGCATGGAGTTAATTATATAAAACTTGAAAAATTGATGATAGCATCTGACCTTTCCTAAGGAGGAATGCCTGGCCTAGAGAAAAAATACAGTCACTCACCAGCATATAGCAGAGGTGATATTACAAGCAATTCAGCTAGTCAGTTGGTAGTATGTTCTCTAATACTAAAATTAATGGATAAAAACTAGAAATTGAAGTTTCCCAGTATATTCTCATCAGTAGTAAGAAAAAAATACTAAATTTTCCAAGCTACCTAAGGTCAATTACATGACTGTTCTGCTGTAGGAGCTTACATTCTTTGGGGAAAATATAACCGTGAGCCTGAATTGCATTCTGTTGTGTAAGTGTTGTGTTGTAAGGTGTTAAAATACAGTGAATGTCAGCTAAGAATATTTTAATTATTATTCTGATCTTTGAACATTGTCATGAAGTAAATATCTAGGTGGTTTATTTACAATGCATTAGTGTTGTTTTCAGTTAAAATAATTTTATGTAGCTCCTGAAATGCATTGAAACAGTATTCTTTAGGTAGAAGCATGAATTGAATTAAAGCTGTTGACTTGCATAATCTTTTACTACCTCTGTTTAGACTTTGGAGAAAAAAGAGCTTTAGAGGGGCTTTCAAATCAAGCAGCTCAGAAAGCTATTAGACACAGCTTAAAATTTAAGACAAATAGATCAATTCCTCCTTTTACAATAGAAATGGTTCTTTGGCAAATGTAAATCTAGTGCTTGCTAGCTAGTAAAGGTTCTTTGGCAAATGTAAAGCTAGTGCTTGCTTCATAAGCACTGACAATCTAAAAATTGTGCCTGAATTATACAGATGAATTAGTCCATTTTCATATTTCTCAGAAGTATTTCTCCTCTATTTCATTGCAATTAGAAAAGTAAATTGCACTTTGATATTCTTGTGAACACAACTTTAAATTCATGATGAAATTCTTTTGCTTAGCAGACTTTTACTGACAGTAGATAATACAAAGGTAATTGAAGCACTAAATGTTTTAGCCATGGCTATTTTCAGTAGTGCTGTTCTCAGACTTCCTTTTTTGTTTTTTTTTTAAACGTAGTGCTCATGTTTTCAGAGCTTGGAGGAATCCTACATTTTTTTTTCAGGTCTGGAAGAGGGCGAAAGTTAAGTGGAGACCAAATAACTTTGCCAACCACAGTGGATTATTCATCTGTTCCTAAGCAGGTAATTGTTAAAGTGGTAGGTGACTTAATCCCTTAACAGGGTGGTTATACAAGTTCTACACTATTGGATTGGTATATATCTAAGAAAGATATAATTCTATTATATATGTGATACAGTATTAAGTATATATCTTAGCAAGATAAAAAAATACAAGTTTTTACCTGCAGATAATATTAACTTGTACCACATTCTTATATTCAGCCTGAAGTAGAAGACTGGTCTTCATGGGATGAAGATGCACCTACAAGTGTGAAGATTGAAGGTGGCAATGGTAATGTGGCTGCTCAGCAAAATTCTTTGGAACAAATGGAACCTGATTATTTCAAAGATATGACACCAACTATAAGAAAAACTCAAAAAGTAAGTATTACACTTTCAACTATACTTAGGGAGGGTTTTCCTTGTTTTAAAATAAAAGCAAGTAAATTGGCAACTTAGAGAAGGTGCTGTTGGTAAATGAGAATGGGTGCTGGTGCGTAGTTTATCATGTTCAATTTTAAGACCTTAACAACTGTAATGCTATCACATGCTTACATCTTTAGTCTTCATGTTATTGGAAACATGAATAGTTTCATACTCTAAAAGTTCTGGGAAGTATAATTCTAGAACCCTCTAGTCATTTGTGCTCAATATCCTCATTTGAACAAAAACATCTGATATCTTGCTCTACTGAAGTCTGAGGGAGCAGCCCTGCTGTTCCAGAAAACAATGGTTATTTGTTTCACCAAGTTATACTGGGGAGGCTGGAATTAGGGAACTGATATTTCAAAATAGCTTGTTCTTCAAATAGCCATTTTTACTGTGGACACAAGATGGGAAGGCATATCTACAGGAGCATCAAGGTTGTAAATAAATGCTGATTAAAATCTGGTGATTGCAGGTTTTGTTTGTATGTGCAGATCTTTCAGCTGGGTACTTACAGGTCTTTGAGTCACTTGGAAAAACCTCACAAGTACTGGAATAGATTACCAGAGAAGTTGTGCAACGTCCATCTCTGGAAGTTTTTAAGCCCTAAGTGGATAAGCCCCAAATACTTTCATCAGCCTTAGAGAGACTGAGTGGTTTGAGGAGGTTGGATTACAAACCTCCTGAGGCTCCTTTCAGCCTGAATCTTCCTGTGGTCCTATTGGAGGTGATACTGGTGTCAGCTTTCTGTAAATTCAGGATCTGCAGTATCCTGTGGACTAAGTTCTTCTAAGGATTTTGATCTCCCAAATCTGAGGAGTAGAAGAGGACTAGGGAGAGGTAGATTTATCCTTTATATCTACTGACATTTTTTGCCTAATAGAATGAGCTTCAGGTTCAGAACAAAACTGGGAAAGAGTCCATGCTGTTTGAATACTGTACACTGGGTTTAGTTTAAACACATCTCTAGGGATGACTGCAGGCACTGTAAAGAACATCCCTGTTAACTTGGCCAAGTTAACACCATTCATTATGAATTTGTGTTTATTTCCACTGAATGTCTCAATATCAACCCTGAGATTTGAGGTACAATCTACTCATGCTGTCACTCATCTGTACTTATCTATTTGGATATAGAACCTCAGTCAAATAAGTCTGTCATTGCTCATTAAGATTGTCTAGTCCTGTTTACTTTCTTGGATTGGTACTAGCATACAGGTAGGGGAACTGTGGATCTGCCTTGTTGGGAAGCAGCAGAGGCTCAAAGTAGGCTAAACAAAGTTTGTGACTTGAGGTCAAGACAAGTGAGAGGCATACATGATCTTGACAGCTGTTTTGGGAAAAGCACTGCTTTTCAGCCAAACCAGTACAGAGTTGTAGTAGTTGATGTTGGCAGAGAATTTGCAGCTATTGAAACTGCACGGGTGCGCTACTGGAGTAGTTGGGAGAGCTGACATTACAGTGCAGTACAACTCTGCAGACAGCACTGTCCTCAAAAGTAGTACCTTAAAGTGACCTGTCACAGAAGCAGGATTTCTCCAAGCAATATATCACATAATTAGTAGCTTTTATGAGTACTGGCAGATGTGGCTATTTGATCTGTGATTTTTTTTTGTGCCCATCCTCTACCTTGATACAGTCACAGGTTTCTATGTGACTAAAGAAAAAGCTAGTGGGGGGAGGAGGCGTTCTTGTCTTTTGCATTTAACATCTTTCACTCACAAGTTCATTTGGCTGTGCAGCTTTCAGAACCTGACCAGGTTTAAGACAGAGTGAGGTCTTGTGTAGCTGAGCCTTCACAGGCACAGAGTTATATAATCACCAAAGAAACTCTGCAGTGCTTTGATCTACCACTTTTTTGTTCCTTTTTTTGAATATTTTCAGATAGTTATTAAAAAACGAGAGCCTTTGAATTTTGGGATTCCAGAGGGAAACACAGGATTCTCCAGCAGATTAGCAGCCACACAAGATATTCCATTTATTCACCAATCTGTAAGTATGCTCTGAGTATCGATCTTGTATTTGTCAGTTAAATGATGTTCTCTAGGGGAAGGAATAGTCTGCCTAAGGTGTGCATTGTGGGGGGAGTAAGTGGAATAGTTGGGGAATAATGTAAATTGTTTTAAAATTGAGTGAAGAATGAAGTAGTCCAATATGTTCTCCTGAGAAACTTGACAGATCAGTGATAAAAAGGTAAGAAGCTTCCATAAACTTACGGGCTTGTAAATTTGCTAAAGCAATTAACTATAAGTTGGATTTTACACAGTAAGTTACTAACAAAAGAGTAGAAGGCTTTTTTGAAAGCCTCTGAGTTACCTTTGCTTTATTATCTTGGACCCATTTTTAACCTTCTGCTTCTCCCTTCCTTTATGTAGGAATTGTAATGTAGCAGTCTCCTAATTTTTTCTCCTTAGCCTTTGAAAAAATTGTCTTGTTGCCTGACAGCCTGGCCAGTTAGCAGGAGATGCTCTCCCTCCCTTGCCTTTTGCCTTTTTTAACAGTGCTTCTCTTTTGATAAACATTGTGCACAAAAGGGTACAGGCAGGAAGCAGTACAGGATGGTCATACCACCTCCTTGCACTGTCCTTCATGAAAATAGTTCAGGAAAGGAATTTTAGTGAGTAAGTGTCATTCAGCTGATACTGGACATAAAAACATGTGGATGTACACGTTGGTTTGTCCATGAAACCGCCAGAAATCTTTTACACTATCTACTCATATAATCTGCTCAATTTATCTTCCTCTTGCTAAAAATGCCCTCCACTACTTCCTTCCTGTCTTTGTCCAAAAAACCCTTTGACAACTGAAACTCAGTATTATAGTGGGGAAAAAACATGGACAATAAGATGAGAAACACTGCCATAACTCAAATATTTCTGTAACTCTGAAGCATTAAGATTAAAAAGAAATAGATTAAAAGTAAATGTTGAGGAAAACTTTGCTGTCATCCAGGAGCCACTCTGGCAGTCATACCAGTGTTTTATCTAATTTTTCCATGTGCTTAAAACTTCTGTTTTGTTTCAGCCTGAACTGGGAGACCTGGATACTTGGCAAGAAAATACAAATGCCTGGGAAGAAGAGGAAGATGCTGCTTGGCAGGCAGAAGAAGTTCTTAGGTAATTGAAATTATTATAACTCTATGAAAAGATTTTACCTGTAAAAGAATCACATTTGTTTATTTGACACCTTTCTGGTAAGTGCCAAGAATTGTTGAACACCTCTTAAGAGAAATTATTTTTATGCATCTAATCTCTGTGTAACTGGTACTCACCAGAAGACATGTTAGATCTATTAAATTTAATAAATGAGATAATAGGGGAAATCTGAAAATCACTGGAACAACACATTAACACATGTGCATGCAGGCACTAAAAAACCTCCACCCCAACAATGCCCCACCAATCCCAACAATTTATTATGGTCAGATCATATTACTTAAGTAAAGTTCCACTTGATGTCCTCATAAAAAGTATCACACCCGTGTGCTTAAGGTAAAAATAGATCGGGATAGAAGGTGAAGTGATGAGTATGTGCTTGGAATCCCTGTAGGAGCTGGGCTTTTCTAACTTAACTAAACTAGCTGATAAGGCTGAATGTAAAATCAAAGTAGTGCACAAAGTTAGTGGGAATAATTCAGCCATTTGGTTTGTGTTCGTTTTTTCTTTCCTTTAAATGGTTTTGAGGGTAAAGAGATGCAAATTAAGTTTAAGCTAATCATACACAATGATTTGAACTGGTAGTGACTTACAGTTGTATCAAACTTTATTGCTTGCTATGTCCTCAGGTAGCCAGATAGCTTTAGCTTCCCTAGGCTGTTGTAATTCTACTCACTAAATCACAAGTACATGGTTTCCATGGTCCACTAGTGATAATATGAAATAAAGACATGAGATAGTAAAAAATCATTCTAAAGAAAATAGGTATTGGGGGGGAAAGAAAAGAAAAAAGTATTCTGATCAAGTATTTATTTTAATGTTTTGAAAAATTTACTGTTTCAATCTGTGGAATAAGACAAGAGGGAGTTATCAGCTCATTTTCAATGCACTAATCATAATTAGAGATGATTTAATTTAGTATTTGTCAGTCTTGCTCTGCAGCAGCTTAACATGTGAGAATAGGGTTGTAATGCAAATATTTTTGTAAACTTCATCTGGTATCTATGTGTACATTCTGGTCAATCCCTTGCTTGTCTTTTTTTTCTTTTTTTTAAACATTATTGTTTCAGGTCTTGTACCAAAGTACAAGCTTTGTGATATGAATGATGTGCTTTTGTGCTGTTTTTCTTCCACAGATAGTACTTTTTCCTGTAAAGAATATCAGTAGACACAGTAAGATCTTTAATAGCTAGAGTGCAGTCTGCTGAGACACAAATGAAAGACAATGAAAATACTCTTTTTTTTTTTAACTGAGAAATGAAACAGCTACTTTTGCTAGCTGCAGAGACTGCATTCTATTTACTTAACCCTTGCTGCATTCCATTACAGGTGGTGTTAGGGCTATCAAAAGTAGTACTCAAACTTTCTGAAGCAGGGGTTTTTCATATATGAATTAGCTACTAAAAAATACCTGGTGTATGTATATGATGGTTTATTCTTGGAGTGTAAAATTTGTGCAGTGACTAATTTCCAGGATGGTCAAAATTATATTGTTTACCAGCTGTCAGGTTCAGGCTCTAGATACTTAGGAAGAGAGATCTCTTACATGGTGGTAGCAGTGGGGTTTCCCAAAAGCTTCAATTTTTCTAAGTGTCATAATATTTGGTTGAACCTATCCTAAAGATTTCAGCCTATCATATTTACTGTTCAAAGGGTTCAACTCAAATGGTTATTTTTCATAGGATTTCTTTTTGACCTCACCAGAAAGTATCAAACTGCAGTTTTTACAGAAGGGATGTGTTTGTAAATATTTCCAATAGACAGAAAATGATCAGAACTGCAGCTGTCTGTGGCTTAGCACTTGTCCAGCTATGGCTGGCTCCCTCAATACAGCTGGTCATTATGTAAGCTGTATCCCAGCTGGGTGAAGTAAAACCTTTGTTTTATTCATGACACAGAAATAACAATGTTTATCTGTAAATGAATAAATTCCTGGCTGATTTTTAGCAAGATTGATAGAAAATCCCTTCTGGGTTTAGTTTCTCTTTCAGTAGACATCACTGGTGTCTTTAACATCTGACATTTAACATAAAACTTAAGTATAGTACTGGACAGGCCTGGCTCTGTTTTCAACAGAGTGTAGTAAGGAAGTGCTATGGAGTCTCTTCTTAGTGGTAGAAGTCTGCATTTTGGTCTGCAAAATGAGCTGAAGATTCTGTGGACACTCTGGTGACTTAATGCACAAGTGTGACACTTGAAAGAAGCTTGTATAGGATTTCAGACTGCCATATGGAGGACAGAGTCCCCCTAACATTCCAGAGTGTTAATGCTGACTATACATCAGTGGTGCTTTGTCAGAATGAAATGAGTGTGCAGAAAAAGTAAGGGTCTCCCTTAGCCTGCTGTGTCTGGTACCTGTTGGTGCTCAGTAAGACTAGAATAATTTTTGTGTAGTAATGGAGTGCTGATCAGGCATGTAGAAATGGGCTGTGTCCTGCTAATTAGCAATGAAGACTCTATCCTGTGGCCTCTCTGGTGAGTTTATGTATAAGCAGAACAGTTGAAATTCGTATATATAGTAAGTCAAATGCGCCCTGGAATTAAGGCATGCAGAAAGACAGTGCTGAAGAGTAGGCTATCAAAGCCTGGGAAGTTCCTGTAGTCTTTTTTCCCCATTTTCCAGCAGGTTCTGGGCTGGGGTGCACTGAAATTTTCCGGTCAGTGATGAATTGGTGTAGTGGATGATAAACTGCATTTTCAGTTACCTTAAGTTTGTTGGAACTTAGTTTCTTCTGCAGATCTTAGATACCTATCTACAGTTTCAGACTTTATATTACCAACAAAGTTTTTATCCCAGTGGAAGCAGTTAAGCTCAGATATTTCTAGTTTACAGCAGCTGCTTGTTTGTATTTTTGTTGGCCAGTTGCTGTGTCTGAGGTGAGGTGAAGGTCTCTCTCTCTGGACAGAACTTACTGCAGGTTCCCAGACTGCAGAGGGCATGGAACTGCTGCTGTGTGCAGGAGCTCCGTGTCCTGTGGGTCATCCTGGGGAAAGAAACAGGAGCTACCATGATCCCTCCCTGCAGAACCGCCCATGAACAGCAGCATTAACAGCACCATGGGGCTCTTTGGAACTTTACTGTCTCTCTGTATATTGGCTGGTGTGCATAGCGCTTCCTCCCTTCTGCACCAGTTCAGATATGTGGGAAATATAAAAATCTGCCACTGTGATGTGGTAAATATTATTACTCTGCATATTGCTGAACTGACAGCTCTGTTAGCTGTCAGGTAGAATGTACAATGATGGGTGATAATCTCTAAAGAAAAAAACCCCAAACCAGCAAAACCTCAAAACTTTTGAGCTGCTGCTGAAAGTATTAGATTGATTTTCAGTTTTTACTCTAGGCCTTACAACTGTCCTATAATCTCAAAGATTCAGAGTAAGCGAATCAGTGAGAAGTTAGTGACTTTTAAATTGCAGAATAATTGAACAAATATTACTGCCTAAAACTAGATTAGATTGGGTTGGATATTATGAAAAGGTTCTTCACTTAGAGTGTGATCACTGGAACAGGCTCTCCAGGGAAGTGGTCACAGCACCAAGCCTGCCAGAACTGTCTGAACAACACTCTCAGGCATATGGTGTGATTCCTAGGGGTGGTACTGTGCAGGCCAGGAGTTGGACTTTGATGATTCTTTTGGGTTCCAGCTCAGAATATTCCACAATTCTAGATTATTCTGAAAAAAGGGCTTCAGCACAGTAAAAGAAGGACTGTTGTGAGCCTAATGATGACAGATAGAAGCTCTGTTTTTATTAGTTGTAATAACCTGTGTATTGACAGGAACTTAAGGTATGACCATGCTGAAAATTGAGTCTGTGTTATTTAGCAATTAATGTTTTCTTTAATTACAGACAACAGAAGATAGCAGAAAGGGAAAAAAGAGCAGCAGAACAACAGCGAAAGAAAATGGAGAAAGAGGCACAAAGGCTAATGAAAAAGGAACAAAACAAAATTGGTGTAAAACTGTCCTAACAGAAGCCATGCAGCAATGGCAGTGCCAGTGAAAAGAGAATTTCAGCTCCACAGCATATGTATTGGTATTAATTTAACTATTTATAGGACTTCAACACACTGCTTGGTTTCAATGCATTCTTCAGGTCATCTTGGAAGCCAGGATTTTCCCAAAATACCTTGAACTACTAGCACGTAGTTCTTAAAGAAGAAAAGCCTCACAGAAAATCATGCCTTGGTGGAATGTTTCTTGCAATAGTTCTTTTCCAGCACCCTTCTTTGCAGCAAAAGTGATTGACAAGGATGTTGATTGAAAAACACTCTTAATGAACAGCTCAAGCCTCAAGAAGAGAATGTAAATATTTTGGGAGTGGGAAATCTACCTGTATTGTCTGTGCTTACCTGAAACATGTAATTAAACAGTTTTAAAGAACCCTTTGCTTCCTGCCTGTTAAAGTCTGCTTTTGTTATCAGAGTATTTGTAAGAACTTGAAAGTTTTCCATGGGAGATCACATTGACCTGTGTAGAAGAAAATAACTTATTATGGATGACCTGCAACTGAAAGTGTGCTCCTGGGTGGTTATGCAGATGAACAATGAAAGCGGATTTCTTGTCACTTTGTCACTTGCAGCTTCCTGTGCTCCCATTTACATGTGACACTGCAATGACTGCCAGCAGTGGCATCACTACACAGGAGTGGTGCAACCTACAAAGGCTGATGAGAATATAAGGAAGCATTTTAATCACTTACTTGTATTGGTAAATTTGTATTTCTAGCATAAATTCTTAGACTTCCTACAGATAGGAATCCTCACACCTTATAGTCATTGCATAGTTAGTGTAATTGAGAAAAAAAATATCGTGTCTCCCTGCTAATAAAGCTAGTGTGAAAATTCTCAGTCCAGTTACAAGCACTTTTCAAACTCCAGTTTTTGTACAGTGACTGTATGTGTTTACTCTGTAATTCCTCTGGTGAAGTGTGAATGGTAAATGTGCAGTAGAAGGCAAAAGTGCTTTAATGAAGAAGTTCAATGTCTGCTGGAAAGAGGTGGATGGGAGAAGGAGGGGTCTGTGTGCTTCGTCCAGCCCAGTGCTTCAGGGAATGCTTTTTCCAGGTTCTGTTGTGTGGGTGCCATTATCCCTGATCCATGGCTTGTATGGATTTCTTTCCTTACGGCAGGTGAGTGACGTCGGCACGTTTTGCATGTGAGACTTGTTGCCTGTTCATCCAGGGGACAGCACAGGAAGTGTCAGTTGTAAGAGAATGGGAAGGAGGGGCATGTGACTAGATCTTTCCTGCCTACAAAGATAGTATTTGTAAGTTCTAGTAGGTTCTGGCATCAGTTTTGCTTAGAGTATAAATAATTGAGAAAACAAGACAGTAAGAATTAATTTTAATGGCTTTAGTCACAGAGAAAAGTTTTTAAAAATGTTAGGTATACTTGTCATACAGGTTCAGATCTTGCACAAGTCAACTGATTTGACAGCAATTTTCAGATATTAAATTTTAAAATATATTTTGAAGCCAACAGTGGTATGCATGTTTTCTGCACAAGTGTTCTGGCTGGAGTAGAACAGGTTACTTAAAGTGCAGAATTCAGTGCAGCGGTGTGGCAAGCAAATCTGCTCCTGCTACATACCTCCAAAGTACCTGACAAGGGATGGGAGGTAAGAAAGTTCATGAATAAGCTTTAATAACAATCTGTGTTTGTCCTTTTAACAGCACTCAAGAAGCAAGGAGTTACCAGTCACAATTTTTCACTATTGCTGACACAGGGCAAAGAAACTGGCTATCTACTGCCTGTTAAAAGTGAAATCTGTTGGAAGCTATGTCTCATTTTTTAGAAAATGAGTGATTACTGTTGTTGTTTTTGAGACAATATAAAAGTAGATGTAAATCAATACTATTTATTAAAAATAACAACAGGTGGGCCAGTTACTAAGTTGCAAACAAAGCCCCTGAAAAAATGATGAAAACACATTTTATCTTTGAGCCTTAAGCCAATTTAAAAACTCGAGTTCTGCCACCTTCTGCTTGGGAGTCCTGCATTGCTTCTCCCTCCTGCTGTGTACTGCTTTGCTGTTCTCCTGCCCATCTACCTGCCAGACTTCAGCACAGCTGCTCTAGAGGTTCCTCCCCTCTCTACCCTGTGTTGACATAGTGCCAGTGGGGATGACTCTGCTCTTGGAAGAAGTCTCTTGAATGGTGCTAACACATGCATTATTACCAGTTTTGTCTTTTTCCTGTGGTCTCTCTTCTTTCCTCCTTCCCATATCTTGATTTTTATCCTTGATAAATATGAAAACACTTTTGCTAACCTTACTGAGGCTGCTGCTCTGATACTGTCTTTTCTATTGGTTTGAGTTTCTTGAGGATCCTGTACACCCCTGTGTACAGTTCTTGTCTTTCCTTCCTGCTGCCACATGCTCCTCCTTTTCTCTTTCATATGCTTCTTTTTTTTTCTTTCTTGGCTGAAAGCTGGACGTCATTGCTTTCACTGATAACTCTTGATTGTGGAGGATTGATCTGGCAGAATGACTGAAAAATCATCCTTTCCTTGACTGTGCTGTAGTTGTTCATGCTTGCCAGGTCCTGTGTTCATTTGTCTGAAGGGATTTGGAGCAAAATAGTCACCTCTTATAAAGGGGATAGGTAAAACAGTGCTAAATACATTTCAGGAATTTGGGTTTAAGAGAGAGTTGATTTGCTTTGCAGGGAAAGGAAAGAGAAATGTTTATTTATGAGTTAAGAACAGCCTTGTGAAAAGGACATGAGCAAGGGTGAAAAGGGGCAACAGGCAGAAATTGATACACAGGAAGTTCCACCGCAACATGAGGAAGAACTTCTTTACTGTTCTGCACTCAACTGTGCAGTTGAGTGTGCACTGGAACAGATTGCCCAGAGAGGTTGTAGTCTCCCTCCCTAAAGATATTGAAGAACTGCCTGGATGCAATCCTGTGCTGTGTCCTCTGGGATGACCCTGCTTGAGAAGGGAGGCTGGACCAGATGACCCATTGTGGTCCCTTCCAACCTGATGCATTCTGTGATTCTGTGAAGGATAGAGATGAATCTCTAGTGGGAAGGGGGTCAGATGCCTGAGCCTCAACATTTTCAGCAGCAGGGCATGTTGGGTACCTCTGAAGCCAAATATGAAAGAAAGGCTTTTTTTGTTCCTGGATTAGAAAGAAAATGTATAATGGGATTATGAGCATGCATCCCTTCAGCCCAGGAAGAAGCTGACTTGGTTCCTATGCCATGAGCCCGAATTCAAGTGTCCACTGTTTTACCCACAGCATATGAGTATCCTCACCTGCATGTCCTTCTCACCTGCACGTTTTGAGATAGGACTTTCCACGGGGGTACAGGTGTGGGTATGAGCATTTTCTGAACTCAGAAAAAAACGATGGGAGCTTTTATTGAACTGTTTGGAGGCTCATGGTCCTCCCCTAGCTGTGTACAGCACTAGTGAGATTCAAGTGAAACATGACTAAGATTTAAGTGTAAAATTAGAGGGAAAAAAGCTCTGTTATGTTTGGAGCAAAAACTGGCATATCCTCTCTGGATCACTGAACAAAGATCAAAGCCTGAGACTGTTGCATGATAGTAATTCAGGTGTGTTCTAACAAAGGGCACCTTGAGCTTTTTGTGTCCTTGCAGCATGGAGGAGGAAGGGTGGAGGCTTAGAAGCAAACTGAATTTAGATAGAGATCAGAGCAAAGGCTTTTATCAGGAATGTGATTGGAATGCTGTCACCTCTCGCTGAGCATAGTAGTTAAATGTCTTATGAAAGTTGAACTGACTGAAGAATCTTAAGGGAAGAAAGAAACTTTGACATTGTTCTGGTTATGAGATCGGCCTATTGGCATCTTAATCATAAGTGTAGGTTTTTGCTGCTTTGTTGCCTCTTGCAAAACCCCCCACATCACCCGTGAATGCATCTAGAACTGAAGATGACTTTTTCTTCTAAATTATGGTGCATTTCACTGTCACTCAAAGATCCCTTAATAAAAGCTGTGAAAGAAAAATCCAACATTGTAATGAAGTTGGTAACATCAGGTATAAAATACTGTTGTCCTGCACAGACATACTTCGATGTAGGAACAGAATTTTCTGTAATGTGTTTCAGTCCCAGGAAGAGATGTTCAGGAATTACGAAATTCCATTGTTGTGTAAAATTTACATTAATAATAACTTCAACTGGTAATTTTGGCCCTACTGTCCCTATAATTTAAAAGCTTTTGAAAGTGACATTTGAGCAACATGCACTGCAGCAGTGTGACAAGGCAAGCCAGTGGCTGCAGGCACCCAAGAAGGTGGGAGAGCATGGCAGACAAAGTTACGGCAATGTAAGCAAGACGCTCTCGTGTCCATCTCTCTTAGATGGGGATTATATTACTTCAAATGATCTGTTAGAGTTCTCTTCCCTAATGTAATGCTTAATGAAGCCTCTAGAATCTCTACTGCAAACACAAAATAATTCACCACCCGGGCATCACAGGGACATGAAAGGTGTGCGAGTCACCTCTGTAAGCACCAGCATCACCCTCTTGAGTGTTGCAAATGCTCCCCACACATGGCCAATTACACTCCCCTCTGGATTGCTCATAACTTCCTTCCTGAAAGCTGCAGACCACTACATGGCACTGCCAGGCTTCCCTGGATCCCTTCTCTGGGTCACACATGGAAATACTACACTTGTTTTGCTGAAGGGGAAAACAGGAGCCCAGTGAGGTTTAATTGGCCAGAGGTGGGGTTGAAAGCTTGGGTGGAGTCAGACAAACCCCACTGTTCTGCCTGTTGGGAAGCACTGCTGTCCCTCTGATCTATCCACAGATCTTAGGTTTTGGACATGGAGAATTCATGTTTTGATGGTCACACTGTCCATGCACACTCATCTGACACCATGACTGTCAGATGAGTGAAGTGCCAGAAAGACTGATTTTGTTCTGGGATAGCAGTGCTGAGGAGTTAGAGGTTTCCAGATGATTGCATTGGGTTAAACATGAGGTCACTTGCATCTGTGAATGCAGTGTGAGGCAGCAGAGCAGGCTGTGTGTGCAACTGCAGCCCAGCTGGAGCCTTTAATCAGCCTGGTGAGTTCTTACACTTGGAACTGCATTCAGGTTTTCTCAGTCTAATTCTGATCTCCTGGAACAGTACCTGATACAGTACCTCCCCTCGCTCAGCCTGTACGTGACAGCTCAGCTAGAATGGGGTGTTTTTTATACCTTTCTACAGTAAAACACTCACACATTTGGTATTTCTATCATGCTTTACTGAACTTGTGATTATAAAGGTAATTTGCAATAAAGCAATTAAATAAACAATAAGTTAAAACACAATACATTTATACATAGTATTTCAAAGGGCTCAAAAGACTATTGGGTTCCAATACATAAAGACTTTAAAACAACATTAAGAGTCAAAGTGTATCCACATCTATACTTACCACTGTAACAAGTGTTAAGACTCCCAACAATGTACATTTTTGGTTACAGTCCCTGTATACGCATAAGACCAGTGAAATGCTCAAGCAATTGCACAACTGAGAAGAGCACTAAGTGAGACAGGCACGAACGATGTGCTGGAAGCTGCCTGGGGAATAAGGGCTTCACCTCTAAATTGAACTGACACTTGGGACAACAAAGGGAAAGTGCTAGCATGCTTTCTGGAGCACGGGTGTGACACCTTAAGGGAAAGTTAGTGCTGTCTAGAGAAACAGCCCACCTTTCTCCAGCCACTTGTTCCCTCATGCATCTCGCACTACCCTTGAGCCAGTGCAAAGTGCTTGAACATTTGCTCAGTGAGCCATCCAGGGAGAGTGACTGAGCTGAATCCTAGCTCAGCAGTGGAATATGAAAGAGCACTAGGCTCAAATTCCTGATTTCCCTCGTTTTGTTCACTGTACAGATGCACTGGCACCAGAAAGTCACCAGCACAGGGGAGGGACATGGTGCCTGGGAGCAGGAGGACTATTTCTGTAAGCAGCAGTACTGTTAAAAACATCTTGTGGAGTACGAGGTTCAGCTTATTTTTTTTTTATTTTGAAACAAGGAACATGTTTTTGAACTGATTTATAGTGCAAATCAAATAGTCAAAAGCAAATGATGGACTCTGCCAGAATATACAGTAACCTTTTATGATCTATCTCATCCCTCCTTCTCTCTGCCTCAGCCAGTTGGTGCCCAGGGACAGAGAAGAATTTAGGTTTTGATATTGAAGGGTGTTCGGCGTAAAGAGTGCAGGGCCACCAGGCAGCAACCACGAAGCAATGCTCCAATATTGTAAATAGGATCTGTTCCTCCTCTCTGAGTACTCAAAGCCCACACAATAGTTGGTACAACAGGGGCTGCTACAGCCAGAAGATCCCCGAGGAGACTGCTGCTCCAGTATCTCCTCTTTATTCCTGTATTCACAATCTCAAAGGCTTCATCATCATGAGTTTCTATAAAATCAAGTTCTTTCATGAAACGGTTTTCATTTACTCTGTGCTCCACCTTCCTGCATGGAGACTCCATAGGAGACAAAAGGATGGCAGAATTGGGATCACTTGGAGTTAAGTCCACTATTATACCAGAATCACTGAAACTTCCAAGAGAAAATTCACCCAATTCCTTCAGTGAAGAAGGTGGGCTTAGAGGAGAGGTGTCTTGAGCTCTGAAGATGTTTTGAATGAGCTGCTCCACATCTAAGCTATATGGCACCACATCAGTCTGGATGGCCTGTTCCACTGTCATGTTGCTTTTTTCTTCCTCCTGGCAATAAGTTAGTTTTCCATCCAGAATGATTTCAAGCATCTCTTTATTTACAGCAGCACTGAAGGGAGCTGGATCACTCAACTCAGAGGTTGTGGTGGTCAAACTCTCTCCAGATGAGTCAGTCCCATTAGCTCTGTCCTCACTAAGAAGCAGATCACTGTCTGCCACCTCCTCCAGACCTTGGTCCTCTGTGATGGGGCTGTCTGGCAGGGTGGCACACAATGATAGCAGCTTCCCCTCTGAGTCGCTCGTGTACTCCAGGCACTGCTCATCCCTCCCAGAGTGGTTCTGAGCCATCTCCATGCTCTGCAGCAAAGATTCCAGTTTCTTGTTTTGAATGTTTATGTCTACAAAATATTTCTGAATTTTTTTATCTTTCTCAGCCAAGCTGTTTTTCATGCTTTCAATAACCTGCTTGAGTTGTTTGATTTCACTTCTTGCTTCCTTTAAGGCCAGCTCTGCCTCCACACGATTGCACTCTTCTTCAATCCAGTCTTCCCTCATCCTTCCCAGCTGAGCTTTCAGCTCTTCTATTTCTGTTTCCCTGTAGCAAAATAAAAATGATGTAACACTTCTGCTAACTGCTCAGTTAAAGTCAACATGAGGCCCCATCACACAGCGATGGCTCTGCTGCTCAGATGCTCCAAGAAGGAAGAAAATTTCTCCAGGTGCCATTTGTGGCCACCTCTGAGAGAGCCAAGATATGCCAGCTGATTGTTAATGGGGGTCACTGACCTCCCCACAAAACCAGCAGCCTTGTGGGCTGTGCCATGATCCTGGACGATTTGAGGCACAACTGGTGACCTCTGGGTCAGGTCTAACCAGTGTAGTGCTTAAAATCTCCCCTGCTGCCTCACCCTGGAGGAAATGGGGAACAGCTGCCTGGATGCATCCCCAGTGCCTGCCAGCAGCTTGTCACACACCTCCAGAGCCAGTGCTGGCCTCAGCCAGCCAGGGAGCTGGCTCTGCAGGCACATGGCTGCTTTCCCCAGCAGGGAGCCAGAGGCTGCTACAAGCACGCAGGAGCAAGTGGGGGAGAGGGGACTCCAGCGTCAGTGCCAGGCCTTGCCAATGCAGAGGAAGTGCACAGGGTCCCTGGAACTCTGTCTTGGGCTCCATTCCAACAGCCCCTTGTGCCCCCTTGGGCTGTCTGTGCTGGAGAGCCAGCCCTCAGATTGCAGTATTAGTAGAAGAGACGTGTTGCTGCACAATGCACATTGTCACTTCTTTGCTCAGCATCCATACAAAGGGCTATTGTGAAAAATTCAGTATGTAAGTGACAAAACCACAAATAGGCACAGTGGTTTGGGTATGAACTTTTCCTTCACTGGGGAGAAGAGGGACATTTGCAGTTCTACTTCACTGAGAGAGGTAGAACAGGACACTAAGGTAACACATGACAGGTAGAAACTGTTCTATGTATAAAAGGTCTCAATCTAAATCAGACTTGTATAAAATTGTCATTTTAAATTCTTTTAATGTGAAAGTTCCAAAAAGGAAAAAGAGACAGCTACATTTATAAATAAACTCATTGTTTTGCACATCCCCTTAGTACACTCTGAAACCTGAAATACTGAAAACAACCTAATCAGACAAATTGTATTTTAAATTTCTTAATGGAAATTTCATTGATCAAGAAATGAATACAAACACTCAGGACTCCCACCCCTCAATGTTCCCAAATAAATCCTTATGACTGCTTTCTAAAGTGAGGTTTACCTTTCTTTAAGTTTGCTTTCAGATTCCTTCAGCTTAGTTTTCAAATGTCGTACTGTCACTTCTTTCTGCTGCAGAGGAGTCAAATACTGCTCTGGGTTTTGTGGCTTAACGCTGTGATTGTCACCACAAGAATTGTATCTCCCTGATCGCCTGAAAAAACCCAAAACAAACCATCACAAAACATCACTCGTACAGTCCTTAAGTCCTGGCAGAATGAAAAACATCCCATTGACTGATAAATGCAAAGCTTGACTCATCTGGGGCTCCTCAAAGTCCACACAAGTTACTTCACCTTGCAAATCAAAGTACTTGAGGAAACAGCTGATTTGTAGCTACAGTGCAAAATTTACTATTTATTGTACTTGGCTTCAGTGTCGTTACATCAAATGAAGCTTTTAACTTTAAAATACCTGGCCATCCCCTCACCCCAAATGGGTGGTGTGCCCAAGAGCAGCAGGGCAAGGGTACCCATCTACAGCCAGCCAGGGGAGGCAGCTGAGCTCAGCTCCACACAGGATTTATAAAGCTGAGCACACTGGAATCTACACTCATCCTGTCTAGCTTTGGGTGTGTATTTTACATGTTTGGCTGCTAGGCTGTCTGGGGCAGAGGGCAACAGCGGCAGCACGGTGGCCATTTCTTCTCCGCAACATGTGTCACACGGTCTGGCAGGTATCTGTGTTCTTTCCTAGAGAGGAAACTGCACTCCTTAGGGAGGTGCCTACGGCTAGTCAGGTTGAATTTTCACCCAAGTGTGTCATGTTTCCTACACTACCCCACCCAACTCTCTTCAAAGTGAAAAGAACCAGTAAATCCTCATGAGAACCGATGGCATGAAAATGCATGAAATAGCCTGCCCTGGAGTGAAAACCAACTGCAAAGGACTTTGACTTAAAGTAAACTTGGATTTTACAGTGCTGAAACAATAAAGCTTTTACATAGTATGGAGAATCTTGCTGACTGTTAAGTCACCTACATGAGTCATCACAACTGTGGTGAGGAGCAAGATGACCTGCATGGCAACTCCTACAGCTGATACCACATTACAGTGCAGAGTGTCAATGTACCCAACACCAGGAGGCTGAAACAGAGACTTGCCTCATCACTGGACTGCTGTCACTTCCTTTGTATGAGCCTGAGTTGCTGCTGCTGGCTGAAGAAGCCCTGTAACTCTGATGGATGTTGGCAGGACTCAGGTGGTTTTTGCACAGTGTTGACGAAGCATCCTTTCCGTGTGAAGCAGGTGGACTGGCTCCAGACTTGTAAGATGAGGATCCATTATTCCGACCGTAAGGACCACGACTGGAGAAGAACCAAAATGGTGAAAGCATTATTCTCATCACACAACCCATTTTCTGTCTTATTTTACACACAAAGTTCTCTAAACAATAACCCAGAGAGATGACTGTGAGTGGCTGGAAAGAAATAAAGCTCTGACATGATCAGCCACTGCATGTTCTTTCACTGGCAGGGGGCTCTCAGTGTGAATTACATGTTCTAAGGAAATCTCAGCCATTTTACATATCTCCGTGGACAGCACAGCTCCCAGTGATTCCATCATATCATCCATATTCCCTGAATTGTTGACTCTGTTAAGTAATGGGACGCCTGTGGTCTGGACTCGTGCCAAGGGAGCCACAGTGCAGCTCTCCCTGGCCAGGCCTGCAGAGGGGTGCCTGTGCAGGGAGGGCTGCTCTAAGGCTGCTTTCATGCTCCTCGGCAAGCAGCCTGAGGGATCACAGTGTGCAGTGAGAACAGATTTTGTCTGTGCCACTGTTCTTTCTGCCTTTGGCATACTGGGTGCTTCATCTGTCACGGTCAGCTATTCATTCACTTCGATATACTGTGAACCCCACAGAGAGCAGGCTGAAGTAGTATTAAAAGAGACAAAGGAAAAAGCAGAGTCTTTTTTTTTCTTCCAGTTTTTCTCATACATATTTACCTTTCTTCTCCCATTCTTTATTAAAGAATCTGTCAACTGTGTGTGCCTGAAAGCAATTGGTATCCTTCCTGCCTGACAGCTGCCCAAGGGCTGGAGTGCTCTGAGGCCACCTTCCTGGGATGTGTCCCTCTCCTGATCACTTGGTTTGTCATCCTACACTATTACACTGCTACCTTCATTCTCCCATCGAAGCTGTTCTTCTAAATGGTAATGAAAGGGCAGGTTTAAAAAAAAAACAACAAAACAAACAAAAAATACGAGAAAAAGGCAAACCCAGCCAGGAAAGAGAAGGCTTGAATATAAAAATCAAATACCAAAATACCACAGAACTATGAAGCAACATCTCTTCTTTAAATTGTTTCACTTGGTTTTTTCCCTTCTCAGCAAATGGAACAGTTTATAAGGAACAGATGGTTGAGTGGCTGCTGTGAACCTTCATCACACTGCTGTGGTTTGGGTGATTTTGTAATTATTTTACAATGAAGTACAGGACTGCGGTTTGTGACAACACTGAAGTGTTTCATAGCAAGAACAGTTAAAAAAGAACATATTGCAAAGGAGATATCTCTTTCCACTTCATACAGTGTATCATCAACTCTGGTGTGTGGCAGAACTTGCAGAGACTGTGCTTAACATAGCAGCCCATCTGAAGGAGCCTTATTACAGAGGACTCCTGTCCAATGCAGGATGTCAGTATGCTCTAGTTTAAAGTCATATTAAAATGCCCAGTAGTACATGAAAAGATACAGAATCTTACTGAAATTAAGGTGACTTTAGAGCTTCATATTATACTTAGTACCATTTTTTCCTATAGCCCGTAACTTTACTTGTTGGATGTAATCTAGAGGGACCTTAAGCAGTGTTTATTTTCCTAACAGCCTCATGGCACCGATAGGAAAGCGCTCTCAAAGCCTCCCTCTGACCCTGGGCTCTGTGTGCTGGGGCACATCGTGACCTCCAGGCCGCCTGTGTGGCTCCAGCACGCGGGTCCCCTGCTGCTGGCCCCGCCAGCTCTGCCACCACGGCAGGAAACCTGTCCTGTCCCTTTGAACTCCTTCCTCCTGCTCCACCAAATGTAACCAGCAGGGATTGCGTGGGCAGAGCACAACGTGCACTGCTCCATCCCAGTGCCTCCGAATTCTCAAGCTGTCGGAATTTGCAATTCACATATGACAGGGAGAAATCTTACAGAAATCTTTCATGAAAGGTTCACGCAGACAGATGACTATGATACAATTTTTTTTAAAATTGCCTATACGCTGGGCAAGGGCATTTCAGAAAAAAAATCCAACAACATCAAAGGCAATACTGTCTACTTCTTACAACAAAAAATAAGATCATGATCTGGAAAGGTATAGGTTCAGCTGACAATTTATGGCAGAGATAAAACGAAGTGTTCAGACCAAAAGGTTTAGGTTAACTGGTTAGAAATACTGCTGTTATTTAACATACCCAGCTCTCTCTCCACTCCAGCCAATGCCTTTTCTGCCTTACCTGATTCTATTTCCCATACCTGCCATGAATAAATAAAAAACCCCCAAGAGCTGGCTGATCTGGCATACTGACAATTTTTGTGTACTGAATACAGCATATTTTTTCTTTCTTATATTGTAGTTCTAGCCAGTGTGCTCCCTACCCAAGAGCCTTGCGTTAACCTGATTGTTTTAAAATGCAAGCCCTTACACAGTAGTCTATCTTTGCACTTGCAATATTCAGGAGAAATTGCTTTGCTTACTTGCGAGAAAAAGAAGATCTCTTGCTTCCAGCAGCCGACATATGGACTTCAGGTGCTGAAATACTGCCCGTGCTGCTTGAAGAGCTAAAATCAGCTTCACTGCCTGGAAAGGAAAAGGAAAGAGTGAAAACATGATGGAAATTATAACTCAAAGATTGTTTTCAAAATAACAGTGAATCACAAGCATCCTTCCTTTGTCTGTTCTGGGTGAATTTCAGAAGTTGCATGAATTTTCAAACATCCCTGAGGACAAAAGCTGGACTTGGTCCAGATTTTCAACATTTCTTCATAACTGGCACTTCAACAAGAGCAGAAAAAAACATTTGGACACAAAACCCTCACACTGCAGAAGCCATTTTAGGTCTCAGGCAGCAACACTTGTTGTGACAACCTGTTTGCTGTCTCGCAGACATTGATGGATGAATGAGGCTGCTCACGTGGCTCCTTCAGGAGCACAGTGATTAGGAACACACCACTGTAACTGGATATTTCTCATGCTTTAAACTATGCAGAAACACTGCTCACCACTTCTGTTTTGTTTTCTGAGACAACATAAATGCACATATATATAGGTATAAACCTATACAGGCTGACGGTCTATCTGTATATTTATCTACACGCACATGCAGGTTTTGATGTGGTACAGAAGCATAGTGAGGCAGTACCAACAACCTTAAAATAATCCAGCAATCACATGTAGCTCTCAAGTGCTTCTCAGGTACCAAGTCATCTGTCTGATCACTGATTTTCTATGGATCACACCCTTTATTTCACAAGCTCTGGCATATACAAGGAAAAATATATATATCCATACAAGTAAATATATATACAAGGAAAACTGCTCTCATTTTGCCAAGGTAGATAGGTGCACTAAGAAGGTCTTATCTTCTGGAAGAAAAACACACCAAAGCTAAAATTTTTTTCCAATCTGTCAGTCCAATGCAAACGTCCTATGCCATACCCAGGTCTCACGCTGTTGAGCCACAGTAATGAATGGTGACTTTACCTGAGGGGATGGAAATAACCCTCCAACATCCTTTAAGCAGCTGACCAAGTGGAGCATTTCTCACCTGGGAATTTCTGGGTGTCATCCCATGGACAGACATCCCCAAGCCAGCAGCTGCAACCTTGCCATTTTTGCTATCTTTTCCACACAGGGGAGATGCAGCTGCAGCCACCTGTTGCAGCTAGACCTTCTAGTCCTCAATCTCTATTAAATTCTACACAGAGCTGATGGTGAAGGGCCCATCTTTCATCCTGAACACCTGAGACTGGGAAAAGGCTTCAGAGCCTGGCTTCACAACCTTGGAGAGGCTGAGACAGTCAGCAACCTTTCTTACCATCGGGCAACCCTTAGCAACTGGCCTTAGGATAAAGTGTGATTGGATTTAACCCAGTACTTTCCCTACCTCATGACATCTGAGACCAGCCTCCATTTCTCTCTGCCTCTCCATCAGCCCATCCCAGGATATTCCTCAGCCCAATTTCAAAGTGCTCAGATACAAATCTTAGCTCTTCAAAAGGGGATCCCAGGGACCCAGATCTAGAACCTCTAACCAGCTCCATACCCAGTACAACACCCCTGATAATCAGACCCAAGCCACCACAGCCACAACCAGATCAGAGCTGCATGCAAATTTGCAAAGGGAGGGAAGGAAAGCAGCAGAGCCACTTGGTTTCACAGAGTATTTATATCATGTTTACAGATGTAAATGTGAGTGACCCTCTCCTTGGGGAAGCAAAATGATCACAGGACATGACGTTCAAAGATGCAATAGAGTTTTCCTGATAAACAAAATATCCCCATCTACAAGACTAACATACACTCCAAATAATCTCTTGGTATCCCACTGCACCCAAAACTTTTCCAAACAAGACCCAAACAGGTAAACACGTCACACAGATGTCATACCTCTGGTATTCGGGTCCCCAGAACATTCCTGTGCTTGCAAGACACCAGCAGCTTTCCCAAGGCAAGTCCTGGCTGTGGCACAGAGAGCAGGAGCCCCAGCCAAGGCTCATCTCTGGGTAAGCAGATCACATCATAATCAGATCTCGCTATCGACAGCATTGCCGAGCAGCGAGGTTAACAACTGCCCCTCCCTGACCTGCCTGGCCTCGAGCACCCAGAGCTGCAGGGCTGGGCACTGCTGGAAGCGCCAGCACAGCCTGAAAACACAACCACACCATCAGCAGAGCTTTCTGAGAGACTGAGCTGCATCTGAGACCAGGAACTGTGTCTGCAGATCGTGAGCTAACCTTTCTGGCCCCAGTTCTAGTAACAGCTACACACAAGCTTAACACTTAGCACAGGAGACTACTTATGTTTAAAATTAGGCATGAGGCTATTTATAGGATCTTTGAGAACATTCTATAAGTTAAAGGGGTCACTGCTAGTAATGGTTCCAAGTGTACAAATGGAATTTCTGGGTGTCATGTGTGTTTAGCACAAACACGGTTTAGCAGAGCTTGACAGCAGTGTTATTAAGAGACTTTAAAAAACATGTTTTCCCATTTGGTAGACATCTCTGAGCAAAATAACATGGCATCTATCCATAAAATATCCATTGCAACATATTCTTCTGGGTAGGCGTGACTTCTGTTTAACAAGTATCTTAACAAAACATTAAACTCTTTGTCTAGCAGCAGTGCAGGCAGTAGCTGAACACGGCTTCTCATTCTCCTAATGCTATCCTCCAGGCTGTCAGCTTCCTAAGGATGCCTGTTGATTATTTTTGTCACTGTGACTATGTAATGACAAAAGCTCACACATGTAAGCTCCAGAACAGCCCATTAATTTAGTGCTGACTATGAAAGAGACTGACATTTCTCCACGCCTCATTCCTTTGCCCTAACTGGCTTTAACACTTGTTTAGCTCAAATCAGAGACTTTCCTCTTAAAAGGACTGCCTTACTAAACCCTTCCCGCAGAAGATGCTACACGTTGAGTCA
Source organism: Dicaeum eximium (assembly GCA_013396995.1). Classification (NCBI taxonomy): domain Eukaryota; kingdom Metazoa; phylum Chordata; class Aves; order Passeriformes; family Dicaeidae; genus Dicaeum; species Dicaeum eximium. Next base: position 81,482 of record VWZP01002147.1, on the reverse strand, counting down.
CCAGCTTCACTTCAGTTCAGTCTGGAGTTCACTCATTCACATTCTCCCAGGCTGCAGCCGTCAGTGCCCAGCCCATGGAGCCGGCCCGGTGTCCGTGCTGGGCAGCCCGTCCTCAGCCTGCCCCGGCCGCGGGCTCCGAGCAGCCCGCCCCCGCCACGGGAGAGAGCTCGGCACCGCTCTGTGCAACGGCAGGAACAGCACAAGGATGGCCAGCGAATACCGTCACATTTTCCAGGCTTGCTCTCTGCCGGGAATGGGTATCTGAGAAGCAAGAGTGAAATCCTGCAGAGCCCAGCGCTGTCCCTGCCCGTCCTCGCCCGGCGGGCTGCGGCACGGAGCCCAGAGCGCTCTGCAGGCCGCATCGCGCTGTTCGCCTCCTGCTGCCCCGACAGCACCGCCACGGTCCCTGGGCTCGGCTGACACCGAGGGAGGAGAAGGAGCCTGTGCCCGCTGCTGTGTGCCTGTGAGGAGCCGTGCGGGCAGCGCAGCCCGGGCAGAGCGCACAGGGTGACCACGGTCCGGCAGACGCGTGTGGCAGCTGCCACCACAGCGCAGGGAGCTCGCACGCTCCTGCCGCACCAACCGGGAGACTCTCAGGAATGGCTCAAGGACAGGTTTCCCATCCTGCCTCTGCTGCAGTTCCAGATCTGGGGGCGGGATGGAGGAGCGGAGAAGGCCGGGACGCCTCCAGCTGGCACTGCCGCGTGTTTATCCCAGCGGCGAAGGGCGGCCACCGCGGCCGCATTCCCGGCGTGGACAAGGCTCACCTTTAACTCTGCACTGCCTCAGCCGCAGCGCCAGGACAACAGCGGCACAGTGCCTGCATCGCACACACTGCACTCACACCTTCTACAGGCACCACAGATCAGTACTTTGGTATATCAATGTACAGAGCTGGTACATCATGTACCAGGTATATATTATATATCACGTACCAGGTAAATGAACAACAGAGCTGAGCCATCTTTTGACTCCATGAACATGACCTCTTTATATGCGTATCAGTCTTGAAGTAGGTTTTGCATATAGCCAGTGAAACAGCTCTAAATAAAACAGTGCTGACAGAAACAGCTTGTCCTCAAAATGTAAAGCACTTAAATTTGCTGAGCTTTCTTGCCTTCAAAAGCACTTTGTGATACAGCAAAGTGACCAAAATATGCATACATATTAACCACTTTGGTGCAGCTACTTGAGGAGTGCTGTCTCTCTAGACAGTTTTAGAGACCCCAAGGGTAGAGCTTGGGCCTCACTGTGTGAAAAAATATCCAGCAAAGTCATTAGAAGCAGCTAGAAAAGTAGAGAGACTTCAGTTGTAATGCCCGCTAATGAAAATACCTGAATTTTTAAGAAATTTGGTTCAATTTATCTTGAGGGCTTTAACTCACAGTTACATCTCTAGCTCCAATATTTAACAGCATAAGCAGTATATTTCCAGCAAGCACTAATGCTGCTTTTATTTTTCTATTTAAAATTGGGTTCTTCCTGCAAGATAGATTTTGTACACCACAAACAACCTAGGAAAGAAAACCACACTGCTCACATGCACTGACAAACGTAAAAAAAATAAGCTGCAAAGAAGCAATGAAATCTTGCTTTAACCTTTCAGGCTTTTCTTCAGATAACACCCTTAAAAATGACTCATTTTGAAGGCAAAGTCTCCTAGTGGGAAATGTGCTAAATTCAAAGTGTCAAGACCTTAGATGACGGTGGGTTTTGGTTCCAGTCCCTGGCCTTTGACTTATTATTTATTTGATTTAGGATTATTGTATGGGAGACTCTTATTTTGGACTTAACTATCGTGTTTCTCACTGAACAGTAACTGGGTAAAAGCAGATGTAACCTAGAGAGCAAGAAACAGGCCACAGCTCTCCTCCACGTGGACTGCTGTAATCTCTGGGTGACAGAAGCTGCTCCCACATGCTCTGCCTTGGCCTCTGTCCCTCTCTTGACTAAAATGGGCTCTACCATCAGGGGAGGGAGCTGAGGATGCCCAGGAGGTTGCACTGGCTCTGACCTCTTCCTCAAGCTCTTAACTGCTCAGGTGTGACACAGCACTGGCAGCGCAAATTCGTATTTCAGAGCAATGAAATGGATGCCTGCAGTCCCGGAGATGTGGTCAGGCTCTGGTATGGAGGCTCACAGTGAATCCAAGGCATGCACGTGGGCACACTCAGGATTACAGGCAGGTGACTAAATCTGGGAGATGGGCACTTCTCTCTGGCATCTCCTGTGGGCATGTCTGGCATGCTCTCTGCTGTGAATCTTCAATTTCAGTACCTAATCACCCCTCTGGTTTTATACGCGGTTTAGTCATGGAACTCACATTAGTGAGTTGTGCTCCACAAATAATGCAAGAAACTGGGTACAGCAATGCCTGGCATCCTCAATCCTACGGCTGCCAACAGACATCCCCTCCCTATCCCACTCAGTGGCCAGGGAATGAAGCCATCACTCCCCACTCCTGGGAGAACGTCACCCAGCTGCTGGACAGTGCTCCCTCAGCAGACAGGTCTGTGCTCACACTGCAGCCCAGTGCTTGGCCACTAACAGCTGGAACTTGGGCAGCTGCCACAGACACAGCCAGAGGGGATGTGGAGCAAAGCTTCGGGTGTGGGTCTCCATAAATTGTTGTGTTGGGCAAGAAGACTTCCAACTCAAAACCAGACAGATTTCTGGGAAGGACTGCAACACTGCTTCCCCGTGTTTGGATCGAAATGCAATTTTACAAATGATTATTTATCTTGATTTTCTGCTCATTTTTCTTGCTTATTCTTTTTACTTTGAAAGAAGGATTGTTATCAAATAATTAATCCCATTAAGCAGTCTTCTGATCTAAGTGCTATAGTTTTAGTAGTAATTTGAACCACTCTAATGCAAATTATAAGCATTGCAGATCTCAACATGAATATATAATGTGACTTATGTATTCTGTGAAACCACAATCAATCAAGCTCTTCTCTCAAAACACAGTCACTACAAAATAATTACTGACATTGGCTGAGAGCCATCATGCATATTCTGCATATCACCATGATCTGGGCTTGTGTTTTTCTTAATTGTTTCTAATTCACTGATTTGTAGAGAAGCCAAAAGCAGATGTTGGAACAGACAAGTCAGAGTTTTTTGCTGCTTTATGTATTTTTAAGGATATTTTTCATACAGAAGTTAGCCTGACCTAATTATTTTTTTGTGCTTCTATATGGAGCTTGAGCCATTCTAACAACACCTTAAAAATGACTCCCAAAATTTCACTCTTCCCAGCCTGAAATGACCTTTGTCAGGGGGAACATAGGCTCATGGAGCAGAAGGGAACAGTCTGGGCAACTTATCTTCACGTTCAAACAAAAAGGCTCTTTGTTATCAGAGACAGAAGGATGCTGCTTTCCTACACCAACCTCAATACAAACACTGAGACTGGAGGTTCAAAAAATACACTGAGAGTTGTATAACATAATGCTTACTTGCATTTGGCAGTTTTATAAATTGTATTTTTAATCCACCCATGGACAAGTATTTTTTATAAGTAACCATACAGGGGATTTTTTTACGTACCGGGCAGTACTACTTGGTCTGTTTGAAGGGAAATGGATAGGCTGGTCAGAAGTATTTTTAGGAACTGGAAAATGTCATCTTTGGCAGGGATAACTTAGCAATACACAGAGAGGCAGCAAGCTTCATCACAGACTGGGAAAAGATCCCAGCCCTCCTGTCACGTTGGTGGCAGAAGTTTAACAAAGGGCTTTCAGAGGCCCCTTCAACACATCTCCTAAATCTGGTTCCCGAGTGCAAGGAGGGAAAAAACTGTCTGGGGCACAGCAAGGAGCTGCACAAGCCCACGGGCACAGTGTATCTGCAAGTGCATGAAATTGCATAAAAAACCTGATTCAAGTGAAAGCTTCTGCACAGTCACCCATAAGACATATGGTTTTCATTAAAGTGTGCATAAAACATTTTAAACCAGTTTGATATGTTTTCAACAGGCAACGGGAAAACACTGGGAGGAGAAACATATCTGGGGGGTAACTGATGGAACAACCCTGCAATCCCAGGATGAAAAGCAAAATTTGTCATAAGCTGATCAAATATTTACTGTAACACACATGTTGAAATTATTACAAAAAACTAATGAAGTTCAAGTGCCATCTGTTGAAAAGAACAGCAAAACCTTACACAATTGGTTGCATAAACGACATGTTTTGCAGTAACAAATCCAAGGTAGGTCTGAGGCAAATGCATTTCGAGTTATGACTGCCATCATTTGCAGCTTTTTTTTCACTCTTAAGAAGCAAAAATGACAAACAAAGAGCCTGTGCTTTTTCAGCCTATTAATCCTTGCAGGTTTGTGGTCAGGCTGTATTGCACCAGCTCTAGTAAACAGACACAGCCTGCCCAGATTTCAAAAGCCAACAGCTTCCTATTATTTACAGAATCTAAGAAAGGTGGAACACAGACCTGTAATGAAATGCCTCAGCATGGAAGCAAGACAATGTAATGCTAATAAAATATAACAAACCTGGCAGAATTTTCATTTCTTTAAAATACATTTTATGTAACGGTGTATATAAAATACACAACTATAAAGCAAGTTTGCTATTTTTTTATGCCACATTAAAGGCAGTATATTTCAGGCTCCTTGGGGAAGCAACATCCACCTTGCAGAGGCTGGAGGCGGAATGTACAAAACAGGTCTTCAACTTTTGGGATGAGTTACGGGAATTTTGGAACTGGTGCTCTCCCTAACTGCCCTCTCAGCTGGGAACCACCTCCCACCAGTCTCACTCAGCAAAGCTTCGCAGCTCTGCCAAACCTTTTGTTTCTGTGCCTGCCCAGAAGCAGGTCAGCTTTAAAAAGTGGTGAACAGTTTGGTGCCTCTTTCGAAAGACCTGAGTGGGTGTTTCACACTGCACCACATAAATCAGGATCCACACAAAACAAGCCCAATGACAGCTCTTTTATGCTGTCTGCTTTACTGGGGAAAGAAAGGCTCCACCTGGGATTCCTAGGGCCAGGCTTAGTTTTGAACTGGGAGGATACAGCACATGGTCTCCTCATCACACCCCCAAGAACAGAGCATCCAGCAATGAGAACTTGCTAAAGAGATGAGGCCCCATCCTTGCAGCTTGTCCTGCCCTTCTCCAGCTCCTCCGTAAACCCACCTAGTTTGGAATGCCTGTCTTCATTAACCCCTGCTACAGGGGTAAAATCCCTACAGGCCTGAATTTCTCCTACAGCTCCCACCTCCATCAGGAGACTCCACCCTGCACACAACACAGCTGAGAAAACTGTTCACTGCAGTTATAGCAAAATTGGGCAAAATTTAGCCAAATTTGCTGAAGTTTTAGCAAAATTGGGCAACTTCTATCTAGTTGTTCTGGCTGCAGAGTTTTATTTTATGAGTATTGTGGTTTCTTTACTGGAACAGGGACTGGACATTTTTCTTTCCTCCTAGGCTCTTCCCAAGCTCAGAATTCTTAACTTCAAGAGAGAACCAAAACAGAGCGAAGACTTCTAAAGCACAGCTTCATCAGGATTTAGATATCGAGGTACATAAAAGCAACTAAAATACCACTGCTTAAATAGGCCAAATGTTTAAAATGACACCACTCTCTGCAAAGATCTGCTGTTTATGCTTGATTTTCCCCTTCTCAGCCCAGTCACCACCCACTCACCAATGTCTTTATACAACAGTGAAATCAAGTAAGTGAGATTTGCAGGACTAAAATAAAGACATTCCCATCAACTTCCATTCCTATGCATAAATACAGATGGATAAACATAAGGAATATATAGACTTATCCACTCAATACTGCTCAGAAGTATTTGAAGTAATGACTCTGAGGGAAACAAAACTTTTAGGTAGTAATTTGGTCACCAAAAAAACCAGATCAGAGAACACTAAAAATATTTATGATTTGAAGTCAAACATGGCCAGAAAAATAGAATATCAGATTTTTCTACTTTCTGTTTGAAATTATGCTTTCATTATGAAAACTAACAAATGCCTTTCTTCTTTTAAAAATGGGGTAAAACATAAAAATAAATCCCCAAAAATTCAAAATATTTTAGGTTGAATATAGCCTTTGTTCAGTTTGAAACAAAGATTTTCTTTAATGTTTTGATTTGGCAGCAACCCCCAAATCAATTGTTTGCATAGCTCTGCTTTGAACATAGTAAGATGTCAGACAAAAAAGCAATAGGGGATGAAAAGAAAAATAGAAAAGGAAATAATCTATCAATTCCTGAGTAAACACTGCTCAGAGAACACTTTAAATCCCATGATTCTCATTTAAAAAGCATTAATAACCTGGGGATATTCCAAAAAAGGTCAACAATAATGATAATAGCATTACAGGGCGCACTGTTTATGAAGGGAGATTAAGGGAATGCAATTTGTTTATTCTAAGATAAAAATGCATACTGACAACACAGTTTATCATGGGAGGAGGAATACAGCTGGAAAACTGTAAAGAAAACTATGTAATAGCAACACAGGGTTCTGGCTGTGATGCATGTTATTTCATGAAAAATTACTTGAAATAAAAACTCATGGTGAGTGGGAGTTGTGCATAGTAAAATGTATCTGGAGTAGGTTCAGAATACTTTAACCAGGGAGAGTTAGGAAGCTATTTTAAACATTGGCATAAATAATACAGATTGTACTTTAAAAGCAAAGGACAAAAAAAATTTCCTAAGGGAAGATTCATAATGGACTCTTTCTCATACACAGTATTTCATTCTGTGAAGTGGGCTGAAACCCACAGAAAGCAAACACAAGGCACAGAAAACTCACTGCAGTAAATATACAAATTTCAAGGCATATTCTACATTGACCTCACACACATTTTAAAACAAACACTTAGGAGTGTGCAGTGTGTACAGCGTCGATTTCTCCTCTCTGGCTCAAATTCCACTCTGGATTAGCAGGAGGAGAAAAAAACCCAAACAAACCTGCTTGAATATACAAGAAGGATTTTATTCTTTTTACTAAAGATCACAGCTATTGCCATCTTCAACACCTACCTCTAAGCCCCAGGGCCCTTCTTATGCCAGGCCCTCAGCTGTCTTTTCCCGATGCAGGGGCACGTCCCTGCAAGCCCCAGGAGACCTTCAATTCTATCAAAAGGCATTTGGGTCTGAAAGATGTGTTGTGTGGCAGGGATCTCATCCTGTGCAGCACCCCAGGCAATCCTGCAGAGCCCCACACCCGTGTCCCCTCCTCACTGTGACCTGCAGTCACAGCAGTGGCTCTCTCGTGGACCAAGAGCCAGGCTGAGCTCGAGGCATCCTCGGGCCACGATCCCCCTGGGACTGTCCCACTTTCTGTGTGTCTGGAGCAGCACCAGAACAATTAATGGGCCAGGGAGACAGAGACAAAGGAGTTACCATGGGCCTGCTGGGAGCTCAGCTTCGAACCCCCAGTAAAAGAGTAACTAAATGGAAGTGGAGCAGCTTCCCTGGGAGCAGACACCCGGCATCCCCTCAGCCTGCCCGGCCGCTCTGTGTCAGGGCACTCCTCTCCTTTGTGCTGAACTCCATCCCCCAAAAGACACACTAAGACATCTAAATCTCAGTTTCTTTTCCATTCACTGAACTAAGCAACAAGGACATGCTTTTATTTGTTTCTCTTACATTTTTTGTAAGGAAGGAGATATGTAACTGCAGATTTTTGCCCATGGCCCTGAATTGCAGCCTGTGCCACCAGCCCAGAGCTGGGCAGGTCACTGTGGAGAACAGGTGGGACTCAGGCTTGCAGCTTTTACTTGCCAATCTCTCCTTTACAACTTGCTGGCTTCTTTTTTGGCTCCTCCGTTTTTGCCGCAACATCTGGGCATTTGCTGCAGCCTCAGAGCCTTCTGGACAAAGAAATATATTTTGAGAGGCCACGGCCTCTCCACTAATTGCCTATGTCTCTACTTAGCAATATCTAAAATAATCTTTTAGAAGGGGTTGGATTATGAAATGTGTGACACAGAATTAGAAGATGGTTTTTCTATGCCACTTCAACAGGAATTTGTAGATTTGTGTTAAATACTATGAAATGCTTCAATGTTTCATAGCAGTGAAGCACTACTTGTAGCTTCTATTTTACTTATTCATGTTTATAAGAAATATTTGGGTATTTGAATATGTTCTTCCCCATCAATTCAAGCAAATTTTGCTTAAATTAAAAGTTTAAATCTAAAATACATATAGATCTAAACTAAAAACCTACTGCTATGCTAATATCTTTTACCTACCTTTCTAAGCATTTTTTGCTTAAAATACTTAGATTCTGATTATATTCCAGTATTACTTTTCAGAAGTTACAGAGCACTTATTTCACTTCAGTGAATTTAGTTAGCTTTAGGACTTTAGTTAGTCCTAAAAGTATTTTATTTATGTAAATCCATAGCGCAGAATGGGATTCAGCATCTCCCTTTGCAATGCTAGGCAGCCTGGGCAGCAGTCCTCACAAACTGGACAAACAGAGAGTGCCCAAGCTCATCAGGGATGAACACAAGAGGAAAAAGCATCTAATTACAGCTACTTGAAGGTCCATGTGTGTTCTTCAAGCACAAACTTTTTTCCACAACTGAATGTCTAAGAACTTCCCTTTCCATTAAAAAAAAAAGAAAAGCCACAGAGAGTGTGGTTGACTTCAGCAAGAGCCAACAGCAGAGGTGTCAGAAGCCTGATGAGGACACAGGGGAGGCAGGCAGGATTCATCTGACTAAACGTGGAAGACTCCCATGTCTGAGCCAACCTCGGTCCCATTCTCAGCCAACACAAGCAGTGAACCCTAAAGTAAGTGCTTTAATATTTGGTCAGAAAGATCACACTCCAGATACAGTGGATTCATTTGTCCTACCTCCTTTAAAACAAAACAGGACCTTAGTGCACTCATGCAGGCAAAGATAATTAATCTCTACACTACAGATTGGGAATTGAGGTCAGATAAATTAGGGGCCATCTCTGCTCTATTCACTCCATCACTTATCAATAAACATCGTCAGATCAAGAGATTCCTTGTTATTAATTCAAATAATTTAAGAGAAGAACTAATGGTCAGTCATAGGCAAGATGTTCCATCATTTGGTATCAGCTCAATTCACTTGGTCAATCTTCTGAACTCTTTTTTGTTCTGTGACCAATTATTAAAGTATTCTGAACCTGGAGTAGCTAATTTCCTAATTTCAGCATTTTTATGCATGTGACACCAGCCACATATCTAAGTAATTGAATATTCCTAGGAATGGAAGCATGAATTTCCCAATTTCACCACTCAAGTATGGTTATCACTGGCTGCAGGATGGGACCATGGTGTTCACTGATTAAATACTGCATTTGTAACCGGGTTAAATGTTCTTTGACATACCCTTGTTCTAAATTATTCCTCCCGCAAGAAAAGGGGCAGACTTGGAATGTGGGTTATGAGGTGCTGTTAAATAAGTTACAGCAAGAAGACAGACACCATTCTTCCTATTGCTCTTACCTTTGTGGGATGGAATGAAGAATGCAAATTTGTTTTAAGGATCAGTCAAGGCACTTTGCTATCTCCAAAAACAGGTTTTCCATTGTTTTTTTTTTTTCAAACAACCAAACAGTGTGACTTTGTGTTAGAATACACAGTACACCATCAGAATTTAACAACTGTTTCAACATAATAGGTAAATGTCCTAGCCAGTAGTTGAAAAGATTCATGAATTTCTTTGTGTGCCATAGGAATTGCTCAAGTTAGCACATTCTGTAACTTGGTTTTTGTATTCTGTACTGCTGCTCCTGAACAACAGGGACAACAGATCTATTATTTTCCAGCTGCTTGCAGAAATTTGGTACAGAGGATAAAGAAAAGTCATGCAAATATCAGATTCAATGTTTTTGGATTAATGTGCTAGTAAAACATGACTAATGTTTTACCAAACTTTCCAAGATAAAACAAAGTCCTATCATTGCAAAATAATACAATCAGAAGGCAGTTTTTGACAGTGAAATAAATTTCTAGAATTACCTGTAAGACAGCCCTCTCACAGAACTTACACACCAGCTCATGTTTTTCAAATGAAGCACATACACAAACATATATCAGAGTCATACACTGCTATTCCCACACTGTCAGACTGAAATGAGGGAATGAGTTGACAAAAGACCTGAAAAATAATCCACCCAGACGTCAGAAATAGAACCTAAACCAAAACCTTTATGTTTTGTTTTTAAAATAACCAAAGGACTGCCCTTAGAATATGGACAAATATGGAAGTAAAGTAGCAATATGGATTAATTTATCTGCTAATTTTATACTAATGGATTAAGTAGTCACTACTCCTTGCTTTCACAGGGGACTCCCAGAAATAAGTTCTTGGACATTTAGTGTCCTGGGAATCTAATCCTTACACACCAGACAATTAAAAAAAGAATTTAAAAAACCCAAACTTCAGGAAAAACATTATGTTTTAACAGCTAGACATTATTAAAAGATAAAACATATTTTGCAGCTAACACTTGCATTTCTTCTCTGATCTGTTTGTCTTATTTAAGCTCTAGTCTTAATATTTCCAGTTGTCTTGGGCAATTTTCCTTGACTTCTTTTTGATCACAATCAGCTCCAACACTAACTAAAAAAAGTACCTGCACCTATTGAATTCTCACAACCAAGTAAGAGCAATCCACTCTTCTCCACCTGTCTTTCCTAAAACTCCTGAAAGTCCTAAAATCGTCAAAGATTAATCTGTTCAGACTGGGACACCCTATCCCAAGGCTCATTTATGGTGACTTAATAAATTCACCAGGAAAAAGTAGGAAACACATGTTGAGTGCAAGATTACTTACTTTGCCTTGTACTTAGTATTTGTTAAATAACATTTTTAGTTGAATCCTGATTTTTAAAAGATAATTTTTTTTTCAACATACCTTAATTTTCATGAACTTAAGTGGCCAAGAAAGGGCAGGAAAAACACAAATTGTGCTTTGCAACTATTCAACAATAGATCTGGCTGATGCACTATTTAAAGGACAAAAAAAGTCCTGTAACACAGGATTAGAGAACCCCTGGGAGGTAAAAGGAACCTTTTGAAGCCACCCAGCCCAATTCCCCACTCAGTCAAGTCTAGCTGGAACAGGCTGTCCAGGACCATATCCAGTTGAATTTTGACTATATCCATGGATGGAGATTCCACAGCTTCTCCAGGCAATGTGTGCCAGTGTCTGACCACAGACAAAAAAAAAAAATGTTTTCTTGTGTCCAGATGTAATGTCATGCTGTTCAATTTGTGCTCATTGCCTATTGTCCAACAAATGTAGGACATGCTCTATGTGGTGGAAGCCTCTGAGGTTTTCCCGTTAATCTTAACACAAAGAAGTTTTAATGTCCAAACTCCCAGTGATGACCCTTCTTGAAACATAACCCATAGCAGTTCCATGACACTGAAATCCAAAATATTACTATTTTAGCCAGATTGCGATATAAAGAGTCAGATGTTTTATTAGCAGTGAAAAAAAATACCAAGCCCTTTTTGCACAGTCTTTTGCTACCTGGAATGTTTACAGTTGTGAATGAAGGACAGCCAGTCCTCACAAGGTTTGGGAGCTGACCTGAACTGGGGCTCACCTAGGGCTCCTTTTGTGCCATGATGTTTACACCTCTCTTCTGCAGGATCCTGAAGGTGCTAAAAGGTGGGACAGCCTTAATGTTTTTTTCTTAGATCTTAATAATTTCATGTGAAACTTCAGCAATTCCATGGGCTCTAAGAAAGAGGTCCAACAGTAAACATTCAGTAAACTGTCCCAAGTGTGCCTGTAACACCAAAAGCAAGAAGACCCAAACTTTACAGAAATGCTGAACACAGCTGATCAGATGCCCTTCTCAAATTCTGATGCTCACAGAGATTTAGATACATGTCTGTGTTAGTTTAAACATGCAAGACTTTTAAAAGTTATTGACACAACTTCTGCTAAAGATTCTCTTCCTTATCCATGTCTTTGAAAGAGGCAGATTTTGAATCCTTTCTCTAAGCGTCCTGATGGAAGTCAGAAAAGCAGATGAGAAAGACTGTCAAAGGAAGCAAAACAATTCCCACAGTCCTCAACAGGATGTGGACATAAACTACAGGAATTCAGGAGGGATCTCTGTAGGAGGACTACACAAGAATGTGAGCATGTAGAAGTGCTTATGGCTCTATTTATTCAATTACAAAAAGTGTAGGATTCAGCACAGCATCTTGATACAAAACTAAGACCTACATTAATTAAGTCTTTTTGTGCCTTTTTGTGAGGGCATTTTCTGCAACACATTTTTGTATTGCTTTTAGTATTATATAAATGAATCACATCTAAAAGAAGGACCAACTTCTAAAATCTAGAAATTAGAAGACTTGTAGATATCTCTGAGAGTTGAGGTTCTATTATTTTCCTTAATGTTCCTGTTCTCTCCACCTTTCCCTGGCAAAGCAGGCACAGGTTTTAAGCCAAATTCACTTCTACACTGCTGTGATTCGGATTTAATGCACAATAAAAAACATTTCCATCTCTCTCAAATGAATAATTTCTCCATTATTATAAATATTTTATAGGTTTAGCAAGAGCACTCCAGGATTATGTATGGTTCTCTATGCAAACTACATAAAATATGAATGATAGCCTAATCTATTCTGTTAATACTTCAAGAGGTGAAGATGACTTAGATTCATATAACAAGGCCTTAGGCTGTTTGGGAGAAAAAAAGTCTATGTGTATCTTGTATTTTGAAGTACAGAAAAGAATGATGAAGTGATGTTACTAGAGAAGCAGAAAAGTATCAGAGCTTGGGAACAGCCCAAAAATGTCCCAGAGTTCATTCTCAGTGCTATGACTTTCTGACATTTCCTGAATTATCCAAATATTTGTGTGTTTCTTCTGAGATTCAGCATGTTCCAAGAAAACAATACTGGAAACAGACAGATTTCAGCAAAATGACAGAATTTTGAAGGTCCACAGTGATGGATGTACTTGTGTAAAAAATGTAGTGCAGGACATGGTAAAAAACAGTGGTAGGCTAGATTTTTGTCTCTCATATCTGACTCCTGCTATGTGGTCATTGTCACAAGCCATTTCAGATTAATATGAAGTAGATATAATTTCTATAAATCAAGAAGAACTTTTGGAAAAGAGAAAATTACAGACAATTTCTTTTATATGTGACAATGACATGTTGCTGAATTCTCCTCCATAACCACTTCCCTTCTATTGATCCCTGGTTACTCTCTATGTGTTTTGCTTCATGGTGATGCCTCCTCTTTGCACAATGGCTAAATCTTCTGAACTGAGTCACCAGGAATTCATGAGCAAGTAGGTCATGGGGAAGAGACTGGGTCCACCTGAAGCCACGGAATGAGACAGCAATGGAAGAAAATCACATTAACCCCTGTGGCCAACACAGAGGAAAATTAATCCAGCTGTCCCCTGGCATCCATGTCTGACATGTCCCTCACTTGTGTCAGCTCTCACACTGTGACATGATTTTAAATAGCTTTTCACTAAAAAATTGTGATATTTGGCAGGAGGAACTTAGAAGTACTCTGTAAAACAGACCCGGGTGCTGAATATTGCAAAAGGCTAACAACTTCATATTAGAAGGCAAATTAAGCGTAAAACTGAAAACAGTGAATTAATTAAAAAGGTGCATAACTCTTCTCCATGAGTATAGAACTCTTCGTAAGAAAAAAAACTTTTGCATTCATTGTTCACATTTTGCTAAGTGACATTCATATTCACAAACAAAATGGCTGTGGTAGCATCAGCAGCAGATTTGACTGTCATATACCACATTCACTGCAAACCTTGTAAAAAATATTACCTCTCAACCATTATACACAGCAGTGGGAGACTGGGAACACTCAAGTAACGTGGTACTATGAAATGAGCCAAAGAACTTGCAGGGATACTGGTAAATCAGATTTAATCAACCCATCCAATGACCAAGCCAGTGAAGAGATTTTGCAACAGATTTTCCACTCTTTCTGGATTAAACATGGTGCTGGCAAATCTGAGCTGGCTTTTTATAGAAGTATCTAAATTGCTTCCAGAGGATATAAACTATTTTACATCAACTCACTAAAATTACAGGAACCAGTGGCACATCTGGGTATTTAGTCTTGGATGTGTGATAAGCAGGTGTTGATTTAGCACTGGGAGATGCACTATTGATTCAGCCATTGCAGTACAGGTCCAAATCTGCCCAACTCCCACACACAGGCTGCCTATCCTCATGCCTTGGTGAGACTTCTTGTATCCCCAGAGCTGTCAGAGCCTGGCAGCACAAAGTTTAGGCAGGATCCAACAATAAATTTAAAGGCATCTCAAGACTTTTAATATATTAAGAGTCATTTATCTTTGGGTGCTGAAATATGTGTGCAATTACTAACAAACAGAATAAAATTAATTTCTGCTATCTGACATCACCATCAAGCTTCATAAAAGAAAATGAAGATGTCAGTTATTGTATTTCCATGAAAAAGACAATAACAACAGTGTTTTCATATCTTTCAGGTGGCTCCACAGAAAGAAGACACCTATTTTATTTACTATCAGTGGTATCACAGGTGGCACAACACAGATGTCTATGTATGTAGACACCTGTAAATATACCAGTCAATTAGAAAGTGTAATTAAGGAAATGAAAGGAATTATACTCACCAGGCTTTACAAGGCTTGTCTTTGTCTCCTTCTTATATCGAGCCAGCTGTGTATTCCCTTCACTCATTGAGCCTGGAAATTTCTTCCTGGAGAAGTCTCCATCGCTACCAGTGCAAAAACTGATTGGACTGTTTCCAGCATCAGAAGGAGTCTTAACTGGAGACACTGACTGGCTACTAGGACAGCCAGTGTCATCTGAAGAGAAAAGGGAAAACATCAACATTTCTAACTGATAAGTGTATGAAAGTTAGCAAAATAAAAGAAAGCGAATTTGAACTACAACTCTTTACAGTAAGTGGTGTGCACAACCTTGGCTCTGAAACCTGCTGAGAAGCTATTTGCTTCATGCATTTTGGGAAGAAATCTTGAATACCTTATGGCAAGCTAAAAGGGCAAGTACTTGTTTTACTCAGTCTGATAAAATACAAAATCAGGGGCCACATAATGAAAATTCCTATCGAAGATTAATTCCTTTAGCAAGGTTAGGGAATATTGCAGCATGAAGATACACACGAGATACAAATGTTGTGTAGTGCACACTGGCTGCAGAGCAAGCATGGACCACATGCTCTCCTTCGAGAAATGTTCCCATATCTGAACAACAAGACAACAACCTACAGCCCACATGCATGAAGTCAGGAATTTCATGTAACTGGAATTAATACAGGTTCCTCAAAATTGTCTTTCCTTTAAAAGCAACCATGATCACAGAACTCTTCCATTCTTGACAAGTGTCTGTGAGGTTCCTGGTTTTGAAGAGAGTGGGTTATACACAGATTGCTTTTGTGTGAAGCTGAATTCCTCTGAGGGAACACCAGCACTCCAGGGCATCAACAGGCACCCTGGGAACAGACCCAGGTTCCTGACCTCCAGGGATACAAACACTCCAGCTCTTAACAACTGAATGCAAAGTAAGCAGTCTGATTTTGAATGAAATCCACATATCAAACCCCAACTTCATCTAATCATGTTCCACATAATCTGGAGTAACTGCAGTTCCCCTAAAAGTCACAGTGGTTTAATTCATACACAACAAAACCAAACATGCTACCCTGACCCACCTGAAGAAATCTAATTGTACTTTCCCAGGACAAAATGAAAGCTGCCACTTTGCACTCTTCCCCTGATGCATTATCTTTAGCTAACATGAAACCCAAAAAAGTACCTGCAACTGAGCCAAATAATTTGCATGACTGTTTTGCAATTACCTCTTCCACCCTGTTCATAATGTAGGTCAAGGCCCATTTTGCACTGAGCTTTGCATGGGCATATTGATTTAAAAGTCAGTGCGTGACTGCACGCTTATGAGGCAGAAGGGACACCCCATTATCTATCTAACACCTTTCTGCCCAGTCCCCTCAGCAGGAAGGAACAGTTTTTGCTTTTTTTAGCTATTGCCCCCTCAATACAGTAGAAAAACTTCATCCTTTCATGTGACCCAGTTTTCCTTCACGCCTGGGCAGTTGTTCTACCCTCACTCATCTGTTTCAATGTTCTGCTTCTCATTTCTCCGTGTCCAGCCTTCAGTCCCGAGCAGGGTGCCCACAGGTGCTGACAGGGTACCCAAAGGTGCAGAGCAAGCTGCATGCATTTGGCTGCAGGAGCAGGCAGCAGCCTGAGGTGCTGCATCCCAGGCCTCTGCCAAGGGCCAGGCATGATGCCAAGCCAAGGGGCAGCCCAGCCTACTGCCAGAAACCCCTCCCAGGGCACAAGGGGCAGCACCAGTGCAGAGCACCTAATCCGGCTTAATCATATCTAATTCTTTCAAATCATCCCAATTAAGCCAAAAAGCATCTCTTTTTGCCATCTTGCTGCTGCTTTCTCTAACTCAGAATTAATTCCTAGCAAAATAACAGAAAAGAGGAAACTGCTAATAAGCTTTTCAGCCTGTCCCTGCACTCATCCTGACCAATGCAGGATTGCTGCCCACGTGACTTTAGCTTACTTTTTATCCTTTCCATTCCCATCAACATGACAATATAACTCAACACAAAGAAGAGAGAACGTGGCAATTTCCTCCCAGATCAGCATCTGTTTCCCTTTCTCCAGCATTTGGAGTCTCTTCTGCAGGCTGAGTGAAGGTTACCTGCAGTGGATCAGCACCACTGAGTGAGCTCCTGAAGTGCATTTAAGCAACTGCTTCAGCTGTGTCCAAAGCATCCTCTCTTTAGAATCACACAAACATTTATAATCAAATATATTCAGAAATAAGTGACAGCTTGCGCAGTTTGTTTTTAATTATGACTTTTCCACTTAGATGTTTCTGTATGTGGCATTAGTTTCCAAACTCTATGTTAGAACAAAAACAACAAAAAATCCCCACACAAACAAAAACCCCCTCAAAACAAAAAAACACAACCCAAGCAAACTCCCCTCCCAAAACCTCCCAACCAAACCCACAAGAAACTATTTACCTCATCTCTCCACCAATACATTTACTGCAATACCTGCACAGGTTCTGCAGACATCACAGATCTGGTTTATATGGGAGAATTTATTTAGAAGTAACTCCCAAAGCTATAGAGATGCAGCCTAGAAGAACCACAGGAACTGATAAAATTTTATGCAATAAAAAGAACTAAACTACAGTGTTAAAAATTGGGGCATGAAAAACCCCAAATGTGCAAAACTAACTAAAACTCAGAAAACAGTAGCTAGAGAATACATACTAAAATAGCATTAAAAATGTTTTATTTACCACCCCCCAACACTGCCGGTGATATCACACTGGTGACACTGTACCATCAGATTATGTCATATCTACATATCCTTGTTTTACTCTTAAGAACTTCACCTTTCAGTGCAAGAGGGCATTTTTAAAAAGAACAAATGAGCCTGGCACAAAGAATAGCTCTTCTCTACTCATACCCCTTGTAACCTTTACCTACATCAATAACCCACTCCAGCTACAGTAAATGAATGATTTTATTGTATTCCCTCTCCTCTTATTTTTTATGTAATGTAAAACTTCTAATCCTTCTATTACTGTTATCCAGAAACATGCGCAAAATTATAAATTTTCCAGAACTAGGGCAAGCTGTAGAGAAAGATTTTTCTGTGTCAGCCTTTTGAATAATCAAAATGTTTGCTACTACAAAATTGAAAAGCCGCCTATGAAACACTGATGCTCACCTTCAAAGCAAGCAAAGCTCTTTTGTACATTGGGGGGATCCACCCAACCCACAACTCACCCTCCTGGCACAAGGAAAAGTCCTGGTGAAGAGTGAGATGCTCTCTAGGTGCTCTCTAGTGCCAGCCAAATTGCCTGCACCTACCTTCATCTTTCCTGCTGTTGCAACCTTAACAGGCAATTTATTTGTTTATTACTGCAGGTGAACTCCCCACAGGAGAGCAGCAGACTTCCCTGTGGACCCTGATGTGGATCTGATTGTCTCTCCATCTCCAGCCAGCCTGGCCACCCTCCCTGCTCCCTGCTGCAGGGATTGTTCTGCTCCCCACCTGCAAGCAGGATGTGACTGCAGCACCATGCTTCCCCAGACCTGCAGGCTCCTCCTGAACCCTGCTGGAAGGAAAGGGAGACCTCCACCTGCCCAGAAATGGGCCAACATAAGGAATCTCTCTCAAAAAAAGGGCTTAAGGAGCAAATGAGGCCACAATGGGATTCACTTTCTGATATGATGTGCATATAGTTTCCAGCAAGGTCAGTAAAGGATTCAACCCTGTAACTCAACAGGAGTTTTGCCCCAGTAAGGACTTCAGACCTAGACTCCTGAGGAACAGAGGCACACCTGATTTATCTTCTAAGGCACATCAGCATCAGGAAGACAAAGAAGAGAACGCTAGTAAATTGTGCTGTGAAAGCCTATACTTCTGATCTTGCCTGAATTTACTTGCTCAAGAGGTAAAATCACATGAATTTATAAAACACGACGTCCATTGCCTTCTTTCACAGTGCCTTTTTTTTCACAGGGGCCTCCTAGGAGCATTCTGGGAGTAGACTTCTCCTTTGAACATCAGCTGGATTTCATCACTTGAAATTCTGTGTCCAAGCCCTCTCCCAGATCAGACATGCCTGCCAAATTTCAAAGCCAAGCATGGGATAATGTCTCCTGAAACAAACCATCAGGAAAGTTACTCAGAGCACTCTGACATTTGTATGCCCTGACTAACCTTTAGGCAGTAAAATCAAAAAATAAACAACAGTATTAAAGATAATAATACTCTGAACAATTGACAAAAATACTGTTCTTGTAGACTTTTAGGCTATATGTTAAGATGTGATGATTTTCTCAGCACAGCTATTTTAGAAGGTTCACTAGAATATGCCTTAGAACCTTTTTTAAAAAAACACTGCCTTTCCCAAAAGGCTTCAAGAAGCTTTGAATATACAACCTCCTTATATAACACAAGTAAATATTTAATGATGCTCTTGCTGAGGAAGCACTGACTTCTTTCTACTTTCACTCCTAGCTGCCAGATTGAGTTAGGCACTCCTGTGACACTGAATAGTCCAGTTCCTGCCTGATGCCTATTTCACTGTCCAACATTTGTCTCCTCCTAAGAGTCCCTTGACCAGTGTTCAGGCTGTACAAAGTCTGAATTTCCACCAAGAAATGTGGATTCTGGAATTAAACATGTGGCTCTAATGAAATTTTAAATGTTCAGTGTTCCAAGACAAGAACAATTTCCTGGCTTTTACCTGATGGATTACATTTGCATTCATCCCAGGATCTGTTAGTCTGGATAGCCACAGCTCTGCCAGGAAGGTGCACTGCAAGCTGGCTATTGGCAGTGAGGGTACCACAAAGGGTAATTTTTCAGGGTAATCTTCCAGTCTGCTCCTCTGCCTCACCTTTTCTAACTCCGAGTTTTTGAACTGTTTTGGTCTTCTCTTCATGGCTAGCCTTGTTGCACAGGGGTGTTTATGCAATTATCAAAGTTGCTGACAGACACCAAAGGGAACCCAGCACCCACCTTCCACCTCTAAGTCTCTTTCTGTATTTAACAGAGAGAAAGAGGCTTCTCTGGAGGGTGAGCCAGCCCATTCAGGCTAAGTCATCCCAGCACTCTGAGTCACTGCCTGCAGGATCTCAGCACTCTCCAGGGACTAACAGAACCACTGCCCTGACCTGGGCAGCTGAACCTGTGAGTGCAAGGGCTCAGTGCCCAGGCAAAGAAAACTGCTACTGGGAGATTCCCAGCATCATTCTGGAACAACTGGGAAGCACAGTAAAAGCAGCAGACGAAACACAATAGTATGAAATCAGTAGTACACATAGAAAGGCAGGGGTAGGAGCATGTTCACATTCACACCAGAAGGGTCTCCACAGGCACAAACCCTACCTCATACCTCTGGAGGCACCCTCACCTTTCCAGCAACCACTGAGGGAGCACAGTCTAAGGTAAGAAGTGTGAATATTCTCCTCAGCTTCTGATTGTACTAAAACCTTTCATTTTTACTGAGGTGTAGTGGCCATTCCACTATTTATGTGATTGTATGTACTCTCTAAGTTTAATAATTTGCTAGTAACAATTTGTCACTTACAAAATCACACAGACTGTAGAAAAAATATTTATTAACTTCACTAAAGGTAGAGTCCTAAAAATGCTACTAGTCTTGGTCCTTCTGATCAATTTAAAAGTAATTTCTTAACTATTTTGAAGACCTGTTTGGATTGGTATTTAAGGGGATTTCTCAGAATATGACATATTCTGACTTGTGAGGCAAGTCTCTTACCAAAAGTCAAACACAATAAAACAGAGCTGAAGCTCAAGGACAACTACAGCAGTGTCAGGAAAAGAGAGGAGGCCTACTTATGCAAAATCCTGCCATGCAAATAATTTCCACATTTAATCCCAGTGTCTCTGCAGGCAAAACTTGAATTAACTATGCTCCATTTTGCCTGTGAACAAAGGCTGGCTAGCAGCCCCACCACTCCCCGAGGTCACCTACAGAGGCTGTGCAAACTCTTGTCCTTGAAGGGTTTCTAGACTGGAGCAGACAAACACATGGCTGCTGGAATGAGCTGGAACACTCCAGCTCCAGAAAAGAGGCTGATCTCCACAGGTCCCTACAACCTACATGCTTTTCTTTTTGTCAGACATCCCACATCTGGAAAACACCTTGCTATTCACAGTCCATCTTTCAAGCTACGACTTTTTACTGTAGTGTTCTAGTCATAAAATCCAACCTGGTAAGATCAACACTAAACATCTTCAACTGGTTGCTGAGGATCATCAATGTACAGACAACCTTTACACCTGTTGCTCACCAGCCCCGTTGAGCTGGCTTCTGTCACACCCACAGGCTGACCACTAACTGCTGAAAATTCAGTGTGAGAGCTGCTCACTGACTTTGGTAAGAGGCCCTTTCTGCTCAGTCACAGCATAGCAGGAATGCTGACAGGCTGAGATTATATAGAAGAGGAGAGAGGAAGATGAAAAAAGATGGACTGACCTGCTCCTAAGCTTGGGCATCTTTTGCAATGCAGGATTTCACATAAACATGTCTTTACAGCTATCTGCTCTTGATGTCTGACTGTACAATTTTGCTAAGTCATACTGAAGTAGCTAATTTTAATTGATTTTGGCAGTAAATGTACTAATGTTCCTTCTACTTGAACATTTCACTAACAAACAGGACTGACATGAGCTCTGTCAAAACATGAAAAAAAGAGGACTATATAACTGTGGCTTACTGGCTTTGTCATTACATTTATAGCCCCACTAATGGTGTATTACAGAAGAGAAGTATAAGGGCTTACTAGTAAAAATATCAATAAAAATAGTACTGTTACTAGGAGAGCTGTGGTCAGGAATAGCACAGCTCCCTGAGTTTCATTATCACATCACAGAAAACGTCTGGACAAGGGGTTTAAGGTCATAAAGGACTGAAAAATCTATTTGAAAATTCTATAGAAAATTTTAAACTAAATGTAAAGACAGGAAAGAGTCTAAAAAAAGACAAAGAAGAGTCTTTTTCTCTTTGGTATGGCCTTATGCAATTTAGTAGACCTCAATAATCTTTTCTGAGGACAACAGCTGGAAGTGGAACCACTGTTGCTACCTCTGGTGGGAAAGCATTGGCTACATCCAGTATAAGAAATACTCTGCATTTAATATTAAGTGAAATATATGTGTATATATAGATGGGTTTCTGTGGGGTTTTGTGTGGTTTATTCCATTATGCAGCAAAGAAAGAAATCAAAAAATAAAGAAATTTAAAATATTCTTTGCAGTTTTGAAGGCACCATTTTGGGAAGTAAAAATCTTTAACACCACAAAGAAATTTGTACCTATTCCTCAAATGGTGCAACATGTCATACTCATTTGGTCTCATACAGCTCTGCCTCCATGGCTAACAGCATGTAACTGTGACCCTCAGAGCTTCAACATCACCTCATAAGGTTGCCCTGCTTACCTTCCCATGGAAGGAAGTACCATATATTCTACCCATTGTTGTTTTATGCATATTTTTATTTTCTCTTTTAACCATCCTCAAGCCCAGAGTGGCACTTAGCAGCACCAGAGAATCTAGTCATATACACTCCAAAACACTGTTTGAAAATTTCATGGATACATACTAATCCTATAAATCTAGGGCTAAAATATGTAATGTTTAACTTCTCTTAAAACATCAAGGTTCTCTTTTAAAACAGAGTAAATCCGAGACATCTGATTAAAGTTTCATTCGTGCTACAAGTTGTGATTTTCTTCAGGGTGCATGACAATATTCAACTCAATAAAAAGTTGCATGAAAAGCACAGTTAAAAAAAAAAATTGGATTATATGCATTTGTGGTGAAGGAAATGCCAGGCAGTGTTTAGAATTCAGCCCATAGTACACAACAAGCTACAACTAAAAGGGCAGTAGAAAGGCTAAGGTGTAGTAGAAAAGATGACTGTTCTCAGGACACATGCAAAATGTTGCAGAGAGAAGAGGAACTGTCCTACTCACCCCAGGATGCTCTGGGCTGGGTTTTAAAGGTTCACAGTACTGACAGACACATAAAAAGGTGATAAAAAACATCCAAAAGGTCAAATATTTTGGCTCCCAAATGTTGTTGTGTGGCAAGAGGAACAAAAGGATTGTTACTTAGTCAGGGGGAATAAATACTGAAGTTGAAAGGGAAGAAGGAAAAGGCCAAAAACTGGGGAACAAGCAGACTTTGCTCTTCAGTACCTGGCACTTTTCTTATTTTTAGGTTTGGAACAGATCTATGTGCCACAGAGATGAACTCTGAGCCACAGAACTGGTGGCTCATAATATGAAGCAATAATAAATTATTGCACCTAAGCTGGTCCAGCAGGAAATTCTCTAGGGAAGCAGCAGTGAGAAAAGGAAGCATGTCACCAGTGTCACCCTCATGAAAAAGGCCATGTGTGCATTTTTGAAAGCAGATTTTGTTTCAATATTTTTGTAAATTAATATCATAGTCATCACTGAACTGCCTTACAAAGTGCTGCAAACAAAAGTGCTAGAAAAGACCTCCAGAAGTCTGAAAAAAGGTAAAATGACTGTGGGAAAACACAGCATAAAGAACTGCAGGAAAGAGAATCTAATTTCAGTATCACATACTTGAGAACTCTTAAGCATGTTTCTTTGAATCAGCAACTCAGAGTAAAAATCAAACACATAAACCAGTAAGGAATTATTTAAACAAAATATTTTTTTCTTATAACAAGAAACAGGAAGAATGAGAGAGCTCACTGTTTCCATAGTAATGCATGCATATATACAAACAAATAATAGGAGCAATTACTTTCAGTAATTTAAACTAACTGTATGGCCTCAATCTATTGACTTGTTAAAACACTAAAAATTTAGTTTTCTGTATCTATTTTTATTCAGGAATACGTATTTCACTACACATACCTATTTACTGTAGTCTCCAAGGCTAGCTGCTTTATAAAGCAATCTGCTTCAATGCTCTAACATAAAAATTATTTACTGGAGTGCTAGAAGGTACAGCTTTTTTTTCAATAACAGTTGTACAGCCTCTTCTTGTCTATGGCAAGCAAAATGGGTTGTGCATTCACATGGACTTAATAAGCCTGCCCAAAGCCTACGTGCTTTTTTGGACACACACTGAACTCAGCCCCAGCATCCACCAACTGGCTGGGCCAACTGGCAAATAATCTCTGAGACTGAGGGCACAGGAGCAAGTGAGCAAGGAATGGCAACTCTGAGATTCCTACTGCAGCACCCACACCCCAGCTTGCAGGGCAGCCACTGTACACGTGCATTGGTTGTGCTACGCATGCAAGGGACAAGATTTAAATAAAATCTCTACCCCAGAAAAGAACAAGTTATGAAACGAGGATTGAACTTGAATAAGTGTTGAACCAGATCTTGAGGTTCTAAAGAAAAAGCAAAAATGAAGCTTCAACTCCTATTTTTGAAGACTGCGTTGGAGTGAGTTGCAGTCACGGAGGTACAGAGATGCTGGCTTTCAGCAGCTCGTGGGACTATTCAGTCTAATTAAAAAGGTGATTTACAGGTAAGCCCAAGAAAAGAGGAACTCTTTGCTACAGGTAGAAACCAAATCCTCTGGCTCACAAATTCCTTTGGTGAACTGATTATTAAATGTACAAGTGCTTCCTGCAAAGCTGCATCTTGGTTACCAAAGCTTCACTGCATTCCCTGCCGAAATTCTGGCATCCTAGAAAAGGCTGAAAGGGAACTTGGGCATTGTTGTAAAGGTGCCATGTAACAAGTCACCTTCATACAGAGAAATTTAAAAGCTGAGCTATTCAAAAACCAAAAGTAGAAAAGAACGTATAAACCAGACTAAATTCCTTTTTAAAGGAAAAGCTGAATACAGTTACTGAGCTTAGCACAGGCTGACTTCAAACCAAGGACGTGTACACCAAAACCAAGGACAGTGCTCCGCCCAAAGTATCGTATTTCTTACAAAGCAAACACTAACTGGAATGACCAAAGGGCCAGCAGCTGCTCCTCCATGGATCCCTCAGCAGGAGGCTTGTTTGAGGTGCTCTGGATCACATTCCCTGCACAACTCACAAGGTAAGTGCATGCAGCCACTTGAAAGCCAAGTGCAGCTCAGGAGAGAAACACGCACAACACAGGCAAATGTTCAGGAGCTGATGAGCCACACAGAGCTGCTGGGAGAGTGTTTTGCCACCATTTGACATCGTATGAGTTCTGTGGCTAACATCCAAGCCAAAGAAGAGAAGTGCTCCCATATCAAATGACAACCAGGACCCCAGATGCTCTAAGGTTTTAGAGCATGGTGAATGTGCATGGTGAATGCAGACACAAAAGCTCAGCTTGCCTACACAACATCCAGACAGCACCACATTCACTTGGCAGAAACAAAGAATTATTAAAAATACATTAAAAACATATTAAAATTTTGTCAGAAGTATCAAAGATACGACTAACACTCTCACTGGGTTTCATAAGGAGTTACAAAGCAAAACTGACATAAAGTCAACTGCAAATAATTGACCAACATGATCAAGTGAGGCTCTGATTCACTCCAACAAGACAAAGAGGGAGCTGATCATGCAAATTTAAACCTATCACAGCCAGAACTAACAACTTCTTCAAAAGAAACTAAGCATTACAAAAGCTGTCTCTTTTCTGTTGCCAAGAGATATTTTTTGCTGTTACCACCATGCTTGCAGCACTGCCATGGTTCCCAAAACCAACATTAATAATTAATAATGCCTACAAGATTTACCCTCATTTAGAAAGAAGGAACTCCAAGCCTTCACTTAGGCACTGAGATCAGTGTAAGCACAGAGGAAAATGGACAACATCAGAAGCTCCAGGGAATCAAGAAAAAAATACATATTTAATGGATGAGGGGAAAAGAATAATTTCTATTGGGGTAAAAAGAAGTCTATGGATCATAACTACTTGGTGTCAATAATAATGGAAGAAAGGCAGAGAACAATTTGACAAGAGAAGGGTAAAGACAAAAGGAAATATTCCTGGGATCAATTCATACTATCTGCTGCTTATCAAAAACATTTTGGGGTTTAATGCTCAAAAGACATGACAAAAGAGACATTCATCCAAATGCTCACTGACTTTCTCATACTGCTACATTTGTGTTCCCATCTGCTCTGGTCTTCCAAATGTACTACTTGCTAATTTTAGACACCCTTTTGGCACACGCTACTTCTCAATTTAGAAGAAGCACCAGGAGAGGCAGGTTAGGGGCTGTGGCCCCTGCACTCACCTCTCCACACATCTGTTCACCATCCCCTCTCCAGAAACAGGGATGAGCAGCCACCTGCTGCCCCTGGGGGATTTCACTCTAAATCAGACAAATGCTGATAAAGAAGGATCATAAAGGAAAGAGATGTCAGAGAATGAGGAAATCAAGTCAGTGACTGCTGCCATACCTGCATCCCAGTGAAAAATCCATCAAACCTAGCAACAACTGAACCAGGATCTAGGAGGGAGGACAGTGCCTTGGCTGATCCATGGCTGTGTAAGGTCTGAAGACTCAGAGCAGCAAACCACGTAGCGTGTACCTGTATGGGTGCTGCAGGCAGCTTTAGAAACGCAAAGCTCTCACATGGAGAAAAAAAAATCACACTAAATCAATGCGGCATGCATGAAATAATAAAAGATTAATAAAAGAAAGCGATGAGCAGTTGTGCTTAAGATGCAGGTTAAGAGACCAGCATTGCATGCTGCAATACCTCTGTGAAAGGTGCCTTAAAACTGTCGAGCCATGAGATCATGAGACACACCCAGAATTAAAAAAAACGTGCTGCTGGGACTCAAGACAGCCTACGCAGTGCAGTGGGACAGCAAGGGCATATGATAGTGGCACCTTCTTGTTGAGTAGACCTGAAGAGCAGGGTACAAATGCAAAAGATGAAAAAAATTTCAGTGTTCAAGATGAAAGGCTTGTCAACACAGAAGGAAAAAAATCAGGATGAAAAGCAGCCATTTGGGAGAGATCATAAAAACAACGTATTTCTAGAAAGCTTCAATAGATTTTGTTTCTTTGGAACACGCAAACTCAAGCAGGTAAGGTGAAGGGATCAAAAAGGCATGGGAAAAAGACTCCAGCATTCTTACAATCCTGTGATGTTTGTTTAACGCTCTGCATTGTTCATTGAACAATAACCAAATAGATCATTCCACTGAGCCTGAATTGCAAAATCTGGCAAAGCCAGACTCAAACATGGATATTGTGTTTTTCATCTAAGAAAACTTGTACACTGTGTTCAACATACTGTTTTTCATGAAAGGAGTTTAAAAAGTAGTAACAGTAATCTAATCCACTGAAGACCAAGATAAATAAGAGCGTTCCTGTCTATTCCCAGGAACACCTCTGGTAATTGAAAATACTTTATGAACTAAAAAAAGGAAGCTTAAGAAGTTGCTCTGATACTAACTATTGCAAAAAAAAACTTCTTATAATTCAGATTTTTAAATAGAGAATCACAGAATCATAGAAATATTTAGATTGTAAAGACCTCTAAAGTCATTGAGTCCAACCACTAACCTACCACTTCCAATTCCACCACTGAAAATGTTATGCTTTCCAAAAAACTGACTATTGAAAACAAATTTCTCCACACCAAAAATACCTTTTAAATTACCACAGGCATATAGAGTCCAAGGTGTTCATGATGTGACCCTCAATTTTGTTACGCATGTGCATTAATGTCATTTACAGTGAAGAGTTTCACTGAATTAAAAAATTACTCACCACTAGTAGGCATCTGAGTCTTTCACTGCCAGTTGAGGTATTTAACTAAATGTGTTAAATGTGGTGTGCTAAACTCTACACAAATATTTGGGTAAAATATTTAACATAAATATGGCAAATATTTAACATAAAAATATCTGTTTTCAAGTTGTCCCTCATGTAATATTTTAAAGAGCAAATGACATTTTTTGATCTACAGTTGGAGAGTAATAATTTATTTCTGATCAATCACCCATCCATTGCCCTCTCTGTAGAGATGCCATCATGCCCAACTCATATCTGGCAGCATACTCATCAGCAGAAGCCTGAATTCTGAAATAAACGAAACTTATTTCAATGTGACAGTGAAGGCTTCACCTACAAATTCTGTTCCAATTCATGGAGATCACTGTCAAAAAACCAAAAGGAACTGCAGTCTGATAGCAACTCCCGTTTTACCGACTTTTGATTTAAGGGCTTTTCGAAATGCCTTAATACCACGCTGCAGTTGTTAAGGCAAATATTTCTCTTTAAAGCAACGCTTCTGCCGCAATAAAACCGCCAACTTTTTTAGCAGTGGATAGCACAACTCGAAATGGAAACATCTGGTGTCTCTTGCGGACACATATTAAAAGAACAGATACTAGATTTCCCTGGAAAAATCAATGGTTGCCCTTCTTCATCGGTAAATCGGGTTGCTCATGCGGGCTCGATGGGAGCCCGACACGCGGATGCTGCGGCTGGGGTGACAGCGGAGCCCCGGGGTGGCCGTGTGGGGCACACCGCGTTCCCCAGGGACCCGGGGCTGGGGGGATCGCTGCGGTACCTGAGCAGAAGCTGTTGCTGCTGATGGTCCTGCCGGAGCCCGCCGAGGAACTGGGCGGGTTGAATTCCCGGCTCTCCTCTTCCGAAAAGGGCGATTCGGAAGCGGGAGATCCCTTCTGCTGCGGCCGAAGGACCAAGCGGGGGATGCGGCTGCGGGACACCTCCTTTTCCAGCTGCGTCCTCTGCTCCTGCTGGGGAAGGGACACCCCGTCAGGAACCTCTCCGATGTGCCCTCCTCCTTCCATCATCGAGGCAGGGACAGGCAAATCCCGGCCCCTCCGCCCCCCCCAGGGCGGGGGCAGGACGCGATTTGCCTGCCGCTGTTTCTCCCCGCATCCC